>JAVXUP010004152.1:0-40078 GCA_033070095.1 Escallonia herrerae | reverse complement strand
TTTTTTTTTGTTTTGGTTGTCTTCTCTACGTCCGCTATACTATGTAGCGGACGGCCCCGCAGAATACCCTCTCCAACACTTAGTTTGGTTTTTTGGTTGTTTTCTCTACGTCCGCTATACTATGTAGCGGACGGCCCTGCAGAATACCTCCAACCAACACTTAGTCCAACTAACGTCCGCTATACTATGTAGCGGACGGCCCCGCAGATACCTCCAACCAACACTTAGTTTTTTTTTTGTTTTGGTTGACTGCTCTACGTCCGCTATACTATGTAGCGGACGGCCCCGCAGAATACCCACCTCTCCAACACTTAGTTTTTTTTTTGTTTTGGTTGACTACTCTACGTCCGCTATACTATGTAGCAGACGGCCCCGCAGAATACCCCCCCTCCAGCAGCCTAAAGCCAATGTCGCAGCCTGTTGGCAAAGATCCTCGCCCATTGCGCTGACCAGATCCCTCCGCTCACTCAACTTCTGGAAGAATGCAAGCGAGGCATTAACCTACATCCAAAGAGATAAAAAAATTAAGTAACTTCAATCAGACATTTATATTCAACTAATTTGGTTCAAGTCAGACTTGTTGGGCAACTTACGAGATTGTATGCCATACGCTCATCGATCTGACCCCTAGGCGCATACCTCTCCCCACGTTCAAAGTTTACAGGGGCTACTCTCCGCGTGATGCGGTAGTACCACTCATCGTACTGATCGATGCTGATAATGGGGTCTGGCTCCGAGACGATGGCCGCCAGTGTGTCCTGCCAAGAAGTCCAAAGCTCTATTTCGGCCGCGCATAATTCGTATGCATTGGCGGTGCCAAACACTCCGACATCCGGTGGGTTCCTGTTAACCCTCATATCCGGGGCATCGACTGGCAAACCCTACTCCAACTCAAAATGGCGCATTACTCGGTCGGGCAGCTGCCACTCTGTGACCTCGAAATGGATCAGGGGTGTGCGCTGCAACCCGGAGAGCGTGAAGACGAACGACTCTCCCACCCGTCGCTCCAAACGTATGTACGGTGCCCAACGCATTTGGCCTGGAGATAGACGGTCGAACTCCCCTTGATAGTACGTAATGTTGTGATGGGGATCAACTCTCCTCTTGTAGTGGCTAGCCCTCCGGCTGTACTCCCAAGCACACAACCGAGGCCAGACTTTATCGGTTCCATCCCTACGCGTTAGTGCACCGGGAGCAAGGTGTTCGTAAGACCACACCTGAGAACATCAAAAAATTATATTTATATCGTCGATTCAACAAAAATAAAATACAATAACGAAGACATGATTTATATGATATACCTGCAATAGCGAGAGACATGCACATATGGCTTTGGAGTTGGGCCTCGTTGCCTTGTGCAATGCTCGGTACAGATACGAAAGAACCGCTGCACCCCAGGCATAATCCCCAACCTCCGACAGGTTACCCAACAACGGTAATTATTTCACGCTGACCGTGTTCTTCGACGTGGTTGGGAATAAAATTGCTCCCATCACCCACAAGAGGAAGGCCTTTGTGTACACCATAAGCTCACGGCCCGTATAGTTTTCCGGCAAAACCCCGTAGGTATCTACCAACCACTTCAACTTTATACCACCAGTGCTAAATTGATCCTGGGGTATCGAAGTGAAGAAGTCTCGCGCTGTTCTCTTATTCGTTGTGTCTGACGGAGGAGCAATTACCGGCCGCCCCATCACCGGCAACCCCAAGATGAACCCTACATCTTCTAGGGTAATCGTCATCTCTCCGAGCGGGAAGTGAAACGTATTCGTTTCACTTCTCCACCTCTCAACAAGGGCACCTATCAAGGCCCGGTCAAGCTATTGAAAGATTTGCCCATGCGTGAAAATCCCAAACCCAATTCCATGAAGTATCCTTTTCTAGGACTTGTTCAATTTCCATCTCGTGAACTCGCGAGATACTTCTACGGTGGTGAGAAGTTCTCTTTCCTACGAATTATTAATAAATACAATTTAAGCAAAATGAACGGTAAAACAACGTTCGTAATAATAAGAAAGTTGATAAATAATGTATCTTACTCCACCATCCCATACGAGCGTATTGATATGGTTGGCTTGGTCGTATAACACGGATGGATCTTCTGGTCCAGGGATAAATTCCATTTTTTGCAACTGAAACTATGGAATCGGAATTTACAAACGCTAGCACATGAACAAATACATACATATATAAATCCTCATCATCGCTAGCACATGCTCAATGCATAATCAAAACCACGCATAAAACGCAATATTGATCACAACTATAGATTAGAAACATGTAAATGATTGATTTTGTGAACTTACGTGATCTATTAGGGTATTAAAGCTGCTCTTATGAAGAAATTGCGCAGATCTGCTTGCCAACGCTGCTGGGAATATTTGTGAGTAGGAAGAACGGAGAAGAGTGTCGAAGTTATAGGACTTTCTTTTCGGATTTTACAAACGCTAGCACATGAACAAATACATACATATATAAATCCTCATCATCGCTAGCACATGCTCAATGCATAATCAAAACCACGCATAAAACGCAATATTGATCACAACTATAGATTAGAAACATGTAAATGATTGATTTTGTGAACTTACGTGATCTATTAGGGTATTAAAGCTGCTCTTATAAAGAAATTGCGCAGATCTGCTTGCCAACGTCGCTGGGAATATTTGTGAGTAGGAAGAACGGAGAAGAGTGTAGAAGTTATAGGACTTTCTTTTGGGTTTGAATATATATATTTGCTGTCCGCTGGACAATATATATTTGCCGTCCGCTATATAGTATCGCGGATGACATTAGTTTGTTCCTTGTCCGCTATATAGTATCGCGGACGATAGACTTTTGGTTGTTTTGGTTGTTTTCTCTACGTCCGCTATAATATGTAGCGGACGGCCCCGCAGAATACCCACCTCTCCAACACTAAGTTTTTTTTTCTTTTGGTTCTCTACGTCCGCTATACTATGTAGCGGACGGCCCCGCAGAATACTCACCTCTCCAACACTTAGTTTTTTCTTTTGGTTGTCTTCTCTACGTCCGCTATACTATGTAGCGGATGGCCCCGCAGACGCTGATAGACTGTCCGCTATATAGTATCGCGGATATACATACCGCAGAAAATGGTTGGCACGGACCAGACATTTAGTTCCGGGTCCAGAAAATGGTTAGCACGGACCAGACATTTAGTTCCGACCTTCCCGAACCCCGGCCTAAGCGGAGGGCCTTATATCCGCTATATATATAGACCTATACAATGTAGCGTAATGTAATAAATTGGAATAAATTGGCACCCGTAATGCAGTTTTAATAAATTGAAATAAATTGGCCCCGAAGACTTGTTTTAGCGACATAGTAGGTTAATGCTATTTTAATAAACTGACGCCCGAAGACTTGTTTTAGCGACGGAATCAACAATCTCAAATTTTCCAAAAAATAATGTACGATTCATAATCAACGATCTCAATATATCAAGGCAACAAAAAAAAGCACAATTAAGCAAGAAAAAATTTGGAAACATAATAAACAAGAACATAAATTTTTTAATTATAATAAACTATGGTTCACAAATGGGGTACGAAAGCTTTTCACAAGCGCTCCGATCAAAGATTACAACTTGAAAATCCCACCACCCAAGGTGTTCGAACACTACAAAGTCCCCGAGTTCGAGGCCATGCTGGCGCACGAAGACGTTCCAACCCTCTGCGAATTCCTTTTTTTGGGATCGGCCGGGCTTCAGCTTGATTTCAACCTGCCATGCCCCCTTGCGGCTATATAATCTTGCACTATCATGAATTGTTGTAAATTGATTGGTAAATGCTTCCGGTATGTCCTACCAAACACAATACAAAAAATAGGTTAGTTTTGGTTAAGAAAAACAAAAGATCAAACTTTTAACACACGAAAATACAGAGAAAGAGAAAGAGGGATAGCCTACAAGTTCATGCTCAAATCCCGGCATCATGACTTTGAAAAAGTGTTTGCCTACCAGGTGCAAGTTGCCAATATAATCGTAGGCGTAGGTGGTCTCCGATCCAGAAGCCATCGAGATCGGCGTTGAGGGGAGGACGGTGGTGTCGGCCGAGATGTGGGTGACCGGAGATGTGGGTCGCCGTAGATGTGGTAGCGGCTTGGGTTAGATGTTCGAGAGAGAGAGAGAGAGAGAGGGGACGTCCATCTTTCAGGATGGATGGTCAGATCGCGCTAGCAAAATACCCCATTTTGCTAGCGCTATCAACGGATCAGCTCCCTATATATATATATATATATATATATATATATATATATATATATATATATATATATATATATATATATATATATATATATTTGTAGTGTTGGATATTGCCAGGTCTCTTCAAATTCTTGTGTAAATCCACATGAATTTGAACCATGCAATCTTGATTAACTCAGTTCGTTGGACAAAAAAGTTCCAAATTGGGGGCTTGGTGTCTTTCGTCGATGGCTGGTTAAGGATGCAGCAATGATGGTCTAATCCTGTGGGGTTCCTTATGTGTTTCACCGCTCATGTCTGAAAATTTCACCCTTGCCGCTTCTAATCTTTGTTAGTGAAAGGTTAGTGAGTATTGGTTCGTAGGGCGTAAGGGTATTCTGTTTGGTTTGCTACGCATCAGGTGCAGGTGTGACATGGGTTCGTGTCAGGTGCGGGTGCGACATGGGTACGTGTCAGGTGCGTGTCCGGTTTTATTGATTTATTTTTTAAAATTTTAAATACTGGGTGCGGCTCAAATGCATATCCGAGCTCTGACCATCGACGATCTGTGACCACCGTGCAGATCTGTGACCACCAGCGACAACTGGCAAAGAATCTGAGAGGAAAGAGGAGAACGAAGAGGAGGAAAAGAAGAAGAAGGAGGAGGAGGAGATCTCACCGACGAACCAAGTGCGGCGCTGCAGAGTGCGAAGAAGAAGAAAAAGGAGAAGATCTCACCAGCGAACCAAGTGCGGCGATATGGCTGGAAGAAGAATTAGAAACCTATACGATGTTATTGATGTGGCTTGAAGTAATTAGAAATTGGTTGACTTTTGACTTTTGCTATTTCATTTTTGTACCTTAACTTATTACTTAAATCAGTCCCAATACTTCAAAGAAACAGTAGTACAACACATACAAACTTCATTGTGTTCAGTTATACACTTTTAATATTCACAAAACAGCCCAAACTTAATAAACTATCACCAATTTAGTTGAAAACTTCAAAATTTAAGAAGCAACCTATTAAACTCTACAAATTCTTATTCTTTAGTTGGAATATTTATTTTTTGTACAAATATCTAATGCATATTAAGATTCAAATTGTTTAGAAATTCAATACCAAATGTATATATTTAAATAATATTTATAAAATATGTCGTATCCCCACCGTACCTATATCCTAAAATTTTCAAAATTTTTGTATCCACGTATCCGCACTCGTGTCATATCCGCACTTGCACCCGAGTCTGTGTTGTATAGGTAGCAGGTTTCTTGGAGACTTCTTGGAGGGGTTCTTGGGTTTCTATTTTGTTTTCTCCACCTTTTTTAACTTACGTAGTCTATTATACAGGGATACTCGTGGCTTCCTTAGGGGAGGGAGGTGGAGGGGGGAGAGAGAAGGTTTGGGCTCGACGAGAGAATTGGGTTTGGGGATAGGGTCTAAGGTAGTACAATCTCTTGTTGGATAACCAAGTTAGAGGGTTTGGAGGGTGAGGTTGGATAGTTACGGCCTTCTATATTACTTTTAATCTCCTGTTATTATGGTTGCTTTTTTGTCCTCCTTGTATAGTGGCAGGGTTGCATTGGTGCGTTGATTTTTGTGGTGGGGGGTAGGTGAGGTACGTTGGGGTGGGGTGGGGGAGAAGGTTTGGCACTACAAGAAAAGAAGCCTTTTGCGACGGATTTTCAGCGACCGAAGTTATTCCGTCGCTAAAACATCTTTCACTGATGGAAAGTATCGTCGGTAAAACTTCCATCGTTAAATACTATTAGCGTCAGAATTAGACGTCGCAATAAGTTTTTAGCGACGGAATTTTGCCGGTCATCTTTTAGCGACTGAACTTCCGTCGCTAAAACTTTTTTAGAATTTTTTTATTTCCAAGGGTTTAATAAAACACTTTTAGCGACGGCATAACTCCATCGCTAAAACGTCCGTCGGTAAAAGTACGACCTTCACCGACGAACTTTTAGCGACCGCACTTTTACCGACGGATTCATTCCGTCGCTAAAAGTGTTTAATAAATCCCCCCGATCTGGTTTTCTCTCTCCTCGTTTCTCTCTTCGAATAATTTGAGTTCTCACCGCCGGCGATCCCACGGTGCCCCACCTCCACTGCCCGTTCTCACTGTCGTTTTCATCTCCACTGTGCCCCACCGCCGGCAACACCTCATCCTCCCCCCACCGCGCCACCAAGCCTCCACTGCCGCCGCACCACCAACACTGCCACCGCGCCTCACTCCGGTGAAGCACAAACTGACGGACAGCTTCATGGCGACCTCTGCACCGGCAGCACCGGTCTGAGTTCTGAAGACCTCCGTCCTCCGGTCACTCCACTAGTCCACCGGAGCTAATAGGCCACAAGCTCCCAAATCCTAATCTTCTTCGATCTTCATCACCGGCGGAGCAATCGGCGACAAAGGTATGTTCCGATTCACCTTAATCCTACCATTATAATTGCTATGCAATTTGATAACTCTTACCTTTTGTTGAGATCATAATAATCTTCTTAATAAAGATGCATCTGTGCTGGCCCTATTTATGGGTGAGTTTTTTTATTGGTGTTATTGTTGTGGTGGACATTGGTTCCAACTGGAGCCATTAGATTCCTGGCCGGAGCAGGTGATGATGTTGTAATCTTATGCTTTTCGGCTTGTAGTTGCTTAGTATTAGCCCATAACTTTTATGGTTTTTGACATTGGTTCCAACTGAAGCCATTAGATTCCTAAGTCATTGATTCTCTTTTGTAATCATGTTACTGGTAATTACAAATACATAGTAGTTGAGTGGACTTGAAATGTGGTTTGTTTTGAATTCTAATGGATTTGGTTTCTTTTAATCTTCATTTTCTAAAGGAGTATATTGGAAGGTAAATGTTCATTTCAGGTTTGCTCTTTTAAGATAAGATAGAGAGATTTAGGGGCAAAACTGGAAATGAAATGCCTAGAAACACTATTAAACATCTTAGACTTTTATGTTAAAGAGATATACCTCATATATATGTTCTGCGTTTGTCAAGATGCCAAGCTCAGAGAAAAGGAAGTACCTCAGGAGGTATTGCCTGATTCAAGATAAGGTAACAGTTCTGCCAAGTTCCATGCTAATGAGTGTGTCCACATCTGCTGATGCTGGTTTCTTCGATAGGGCTGCAAGTATGGCCTTTCAATTCAACCAGGTGATGAATTTGTTCTTGAGTCTCTAGGAGTTTGTAAACTCACTATCACCTTGAGACACACCTGGGGAACACATCCGACTACACTTCCTTTTCCTAAATCACATGGAATGAATCCAAAGTGTTAGATAGGGCACTCATGCTTATACCTGCCAAGCAAAATTAATGCCTCAATTTCGAACCCTAATTTAAACTGATTGAACCCTAAATTGAATGCCCTTATTCAACCGAACCCTAAATTGAACTTATTCAACCCCCTAATTGAACCCTAAATTGAATGTCCCAATTCAACCGACCACTAAATTGAAGTAATTGAACCCTCAATTGAAGTAATTGAACCCTAATTAAACCTTAAATTGAATGCCCTAATCGAATCGAACCCTAAATTAAACTAATTGAACCCTAAATTGAACTTTTTTAACGATGGACTATTATCGAGGGTTTATTCCGTCATTTAAGCGACGGAATAAACCCTCGGTAATAGTCCGTCGTTAAAAAAGTTTTTGACGGCATGATCCGTCGCTAAAGGTATTTGACGACGGAATTTTATCGACGGAATAACCGTTGCTAAAAATTTTTTAGGAAATTTTTAATTTTCAAGGGTTTTTAAAAAAAATTTAGCGGCGGAATAATGCCATCGCTAAATATTCCGTTGGTAAAAAAGGCTTTTACCGACGGACTTTTAGCGACGGAAATTCCGTCTGTAAAAGTCATCCCTTAAAACATACAGATCTGCTTTTCTGTCTCTCTCTCTCTCCCCGTTTCTCTCTCTCTCTTATCTCTCACCCACCCACCGGTGTTCTCACCTCCGCGACCACCCTTTACGGCGACCTACGGCGACCCACCTCCGGCGAGACCCCCGTCCTCCCCCCTACGCCACCCCACCCATGAGTTGTTCCACTGCCACCACCTGCGACTATTCCGTCCACCACCCCCGTCCTCCCCCTAAACCCTAATTAGCTCAAAATAACCCTAATTAGTCATAATCAACCCTAATTAGCTATAATTAGTCCAAGGTAGTCCTCATTAACACTAATTAGCCCTAACATAACCCAATTAATTCCTAATTAGCCCTAATTATGACTAATCAACATGACTCAGCACAATAAAACCCGGCTATTAGCTCAAAATAACCTTAATTACTCATAATCAACCCTAATTAGCTATAATTAACCCAAGGTAATCCTCATTAACACTAATTAGCCCAGAGATTGTTCAATTACTAGTTTCTTATAAAACCTGCATTCTTTATATTCGTTGTTGTTTTGCGAAGTCCATTGGCAACGAGATGGTTCAACTCGTTGCCAACAAATTCTATTTAAACTGGAATTGGTAACATATGCAACGATCTTTCTGCAGTTTTGATATTTCGGAAAGATTCTTGCATATATTATCAATTTCTGAACGCATGCATGCATAAAAATCCTTAGTTCCCGTTCAAAGGTACTCATTACAAAGTAATGCTTTGTAATGAGCCTTTGGATGTCCAGTTTGGACAGTTTGGAAAAGTTACGTGTTTATAAAACAGTGTTTTAACTCATGTTCTGTGTTCTATGTCGTGGATATTTGGTACACGTTTTCACGTGTTTCTCCGGGTGCATACAGATCTGGTGTTCGAACATCCGTCAAACCTTACAAGGCAAGGTTAGATGAATGTTAGAACACCTAATCGATGTCGTGTACTTGGAGAAATGCGGGGAGGTGCTGCCGAATTTTTTCGCAGACATAGGACTAAGCATGAGTTATTCACTGTTTTATAAACATGTGCTTTTCTGAATGGGATATGACCACTACCTATTAGAGAATGGAGGGGAAATACATAGACATGTTGTCACATTCATGCATTCATATTTACATCGACCCTGCCTAATGATTGGTCATAATTGAAGGTGGTATACAGTACGATAATTTAGTCGTCATGTCGGTCGATCGAAGTTGGATGAAAAGGAAGAATGCTGATGATTTTGAGGATCGCGTTGACGAATTTCTTAACTTCGCTTACGCGCATCCTGCACATGTTGACTTTGATAAGATAAGGTGTCCGTGCGGTAGATGTGAGTTGTTGCATTGGAGAAAAAGAATTGAAGTAAAATGGCATCTTCGTCGGTACGGTTTTATGGGTGGATACACAAGGTGGACGCAGCACGGGAAAACGATAGTATTGTCGTCCAACCCTGCTAGTCAAACTGAAGTTAGGGAAGAGGCACAGTATGATTACCGAGATATGATTATGGATGCTGGGCATGCTAATGTTGACTGGCGTTACGAAGGTGGTGACGACAGTCCACAACCGCCGAATGAGGGGGCTCATCAGTTTTATGAGAGCTGCGGAAGAGCCGCTGTGGGATGGAGCTCCAAAACACACACGGCTGTCTGTGGTTAGTAGGTTATTACAGTTGAAATCAGACCACGGGCTGAGTGAGAAAGGTTTTAACGAGTTTGTTACCTTAATCAAAGAAATTCTGCCCGAAAGTGAAAAGCTACCGCCGTCGTACTATGACGCGAAGAAGATGATGAGGAAACTTGGGTTGAGCTATGAGCGGATAGATGCGTGCAATAACGATTGTGTATTATTTTGGAAAGAGAATAAGGATTTGTCATGGTGTCCAGTATGTGATCATTCGAGGTACAAACCGGACAAAGGGAAGAAGAAAAACATTGCATGGAAGATATTGCGATATTTCTCGGTCACACCACGGCTTCAGAGAATGTACTACTCCTCCAATACGGCTGAACATATGAGGGCTCACCGTGAGACTCGTAGCAACGATGCCGATGTGCTGACACACCCAGCTGATGGAGGGGCGTGGAAGGAGTTTGACCGCAGGCATCCAGTCTTTGCTCAGGAAGTTTGGAATGTTAGACTTGGTCTGGCAACCGATGGGTTCAACCCTTTCGGTCAGTCTACCACGCCTTACTCCTGTTGGCCTGTTATTATTGTCCCGTACAACCTTCCACCAGGCATGTGCATGAAGAAGCCGTACATGTTCTTGTCGTTGCTTATTCTGGGGCCGAAGAGTCCCGGTAAGGACATAGATGTGTATTTAAGGCCGTTGATTGATGAGTTAAAACAGTTATGGAATCATGGAGTCGAAACATATGATGCATCCCTTAAACAGAATTTTCAGATGAGGGCTGCTTTGATGTGGACTATACATGATTTCCCCGCATTGGGAATGACGTGTGGCTGGAGCACACATGGGAAGCTAGCATGCCCTGCTTGTATGGGCGTGAACCCCGGTCATACGTTAAAGCACGGCGGAAAGCCCTCGTGGTTCGGATGTCACCGTAAGCTTTTGCCACCGGGCCATCAGTTTCGTAGGCAGAAGGATAAATTTGACGGGACAATCGAGCGTGAGGTTGTCACACTGGACTACCCATCTGGTGAAGAAGTGCTCTCACACCTGGAGGCACTTGATACTGACATACCACACGGCAAGGGTGTGCCAGATCAGAAGATTCCAGGGTACGGGAAAGAGCACAACTGGAGAAAATTTTGTATCTTCTGGGAGTTAGCCTACTGGAGGACGCTCGTTATCTGAAACAACATGGATGTGATGCATATTGAGAAGAACGTTTTTGATAATGTGTTCAACACAGTGATGAATGTCAAGGGCAAATCGAAAGATCACCTTAAAGCGAGAAGGGATCTACAACAGTTGGGTGTACGCCGTGAATTGCATCCTCGGACAGTCAGTGGGAGGACGATACTTCTGAAAGCACCTTACTGTCTAGACAAGAAACAAGTGGAGAAGGTCTGTCAGTGGGTTAAGAATTTGAAGCTTCTAGATGGGTTTGCGTCCAACATATCTCGTTGTTGCAATGTATCAGAATGCAAGTTCCAAGGGATGAAGAGTCACGACTGCCACGTATTCATGGAGAGATTCATTCCTATTGCCTTCCGGGGCTGTTGCCACGGGTTGTTTGCGAGACTTTGACTGAATTATCTCATTTCTTTCGAGATATATGTTCTTCTACGATCCAGGTGAGTAACATGGAAGTGCTTGAGAAGAACATTGTGGTGACGATTTGCAAGCTGGAGAAAATCTTCCCACCTTCGTTCTTTGATTCAATGGAGCATCTGCCTGTTCACTTGGCATATGAAGCTAAGATGGGTGGACCCGTGCAATATCGGTGGATGTATCCCTTCGAGAGGTAATCTTTAAATTGTTACAGTTGTTCGTTTACACTTAATGCGACACCTGTTATCATTGATATTCCACCTAACTCGATTCGCTAAACTTCTAGGTTCATGTTCCATTTAAAGAAAAAAGTCCGCTCGGGTTGAGGGCTCAATTGCGGAGGCTTACGTAATGGAAGAACTTGTAAACTTTTGTAGTCAATATTTCGGGCCTGATGTTGGTACAAGGTTAAATCAACTAGGCCGAAATGACCCCGGATAAGCACAAATTTGGAAGGGCAATTGTCAATATTCAAGCAGTCAGGTAGTCCGTTCGGCCGAACGTATACTCGATGGCTAACGGATGAAGAGTACAGTGCTGCAACAATATATGCCCTTCTAAATTGCGATGAAGTTTCGGCATTCGTTGAGTAAGTTAAAGTCTTAATTCACTTACATTGCTGTACATAATTGAAAGTGTGTGTTAAGTGAGTCAACTATATATATTGGTTTGCAGTGAGTTCGATGCGGAATCTTTAATCACTGATCCCGCTGGACTTGAATCTCATCGAAAATCACAATTTGTACAGTGGTTCAAAAGGCGTGTAAGATTGTTAACATTATATTATGTGTTATATACAGTTCTGTGGCCAATTAGTATACTGATTTATCCTTAATTTTTACCGTCATCTACAATAGGTTCAGTCAATGGATAGACCAGTGGCCTCCTGCTTGAAATTACTAGCTGAAGGCCCTAACAAACAAACATCCTGTTACGGAGGCTATATCATCAACGGGTTTAGGTTTAACGTAAAAGATGATGACCGAACAAAACAAACCCAAAACAGTGGAGTCTTGGTCAACGGCGACTGTTATGCCGAGAATTGCATGGACTTTTACGGAGAGCTAGATGAGATTGTTGAGCTAACATATCTGGGTTCCCAAAACCGCCTGGTAATGTTCAAGTGTACGTGGTTCGATGTCACATGCAGTAGAGGAATCCGTGTTAGCTCTCAAGGGATTGTAGATGTCAATGTCAAGTCAAGACTTGCATCAGACGAGCCCTTTGTGTTTGCTAGTCAAGCTGTACAAGTCTTTTACGCGGAGGACGTCGCCAATCCCAAATCTCATTGGTATACAATTATCAAGTCCAAGAAATTGCCCGTGACATATGACAGTGAGCTAGACTCCTTTCAAGCCGACCAACCACCTGTCTTGTTCCCTGTTGAGGTCAACAACGAGGAGGACGATCTTCCTCTTCCAACAACACTTCATGTAGGAGAAGAAGTCGTAGATGATGACGCGGAAGACGTGGAAAGTGTTGGAGATGATGTGACCGAGTCTACTGATGAAGAGGATGAATTAGAAGATGAAGAGGACGACGAAGGAAAGTAACGAAGATGATGATGATTCTCAAACTGAAAATGATTGACTTGTAATGTTGTAACATCCGGGAAAAAATGTAGTAACATTTTAGAACTTGGTTCATATTGATGTGTTTTTGCACCTCCGTTCATATATATATATATATATATATATATATATATATATATATATATATATATAGTGCCGATGATGATTTCTGCCAAATTATTGTTTTTAATGTGTTAATGTCTTTGTAATTTATCTATACGAAGTCAGATATGGATAGGATACGGGCTATTCGTGGCCGGGCTGGACGCCGAGCTGCTTCCTCCCCGGTGGGTCCCACCTCGTCATTGCCCACTGATGACGAGGCACAGAGTGATCGTGTACAGCAGATGGGGCCCCAGCTCCAGCCCCAGCCCCAGTCGTCGCCGTCGCCCCAGCCCGACGCAGATTCATCCCACACGCGCGTTGATTCTCCATCTTCCGTGGGTTCTACCTCAGGTATAGTTGATAACGGTGTTTAGTACATTTTCGCTAGCCTTATATTTATAGTTATATTTGAACTGTATTAATGTCTGTGTTTTGTAGGATCTCGACGAGGCCGTGGTCCGACACGCGGGGTACGCATCGACCCCCAGCGTAAACAGAGAGTTACGCTCACCAGGAGGGCCTGTAAGTAAAAAAAATATCACATCATGCCTTATATTTAAAATTTTGGGGTGTTAATTTATATTTGAACTGTATTAATTTATTTATTTACTTCTTTGGCAGGATCCTGGAGAATCAGGCGAGGACGAAGATCGGCGTTCTTGTGAAGGGCCGATTCTTCGAGCCACGCCTGTACTGGAAGGACTGGGATGCCGCTGCGAGGGAGTCCCTATGGGAGGAGTGGCTGGTACGGTGAAGTATTTTTTTCAGCGATAGTATTTGTTTAATTAGAGTTTGTTTTCTGTAGTTAATTTGTGTTATTGAATGCCTTACAGGAGGGGTTCACGTTTGACTCGCCTGAGCAGCAGGCACTGGGGCAGCAGGCCTTCTTTGCTTACATCGGCAAGAATTACCGCCGATGGCTCCACGACGCACGGGACCGGGCGAAGAAGATGCTGCCCGAGGGTGCCCCGATGACGGAGATGACGAGATATCCCCCACATTGGATATCTCCGACTGTATGGGGGGAGATGATAGATCGGTGGGCTGCGGATCCAGGTTGGGACGCCAAGAGTAAGAGCGGGGCTGAGAACAGACAGAACAAAGATCCGACGCACACGGGGGGGTCGGTGCCACACGACATCGTCCGACACAAGAATGCGGTCGAGCACCCGGATCTGGAGGATGATGAGGTCGTAGCTCTGACGTATAATCAGACGCACGTGCGGAAGAAGGACAAGGACGAGGCGCACCGGGCGGGCGACTATATTTCAGATATTGCCCGGCGGATCGATGTGAGTCAATTTGTTTAAGTTGTTAATTTTTTGTCTTTCTATCCTCAATGTCTGTTGCGTTAATTAATGCCCTAACATATCTTTAAATCACTATTTTTGCAGGCCTCGTATGAACAGCTTAGGGGGTCCGAGGAGCAGTCCGGACAGCCATCAGCGTCCACTAGTACGGGTGCGAGTACTGGGGCGTTGAAGCGATGGCTGGATACGCCGGAGGTCGTGAATCGGCCGAAAGGCCGCATACGCGGCCTGCCTAGCACGACTGCTCGTGCCGTGATAGGAGCGTCCTCACCCCCACTGCCCCTCCACAGACACCGGCTCCTCGGCATCCGTTGGACGACGAGGAGATCCAGCGCATTGCTACGGTGGTGTGAGGATGATCAGGGAGCAGGATCAGCAGGGTATCGTGCTGGACATGCCGAGCCGGCCCCGGATCAGCAGGATCCAGATCCGGGACTCGGCAACCCCTGATGAGCCCCTTCTCGTGCCCGTTCCCAGCTTCCCCGGCCCCCGCGCCCGGCTTGTACTCTTCTCCCCTCCCCTAACCAGCTGTATCCGGTTCCCAGCTTGTACATAATGAGTTTTTTTTAAGATTAATTTTATATATTTCTTTGTGTATTGATTATTGCGCGTTGTTGTTGAGGATTGATTTTTTTATTACAGGTTTGGGCATTAGAAAAATAAAAAAAATATTTAAAATTTTTTTTGACTTTTGGCGACGGATTATATCCGTCGCTAAAAGTTTTTTTATTACTATTCGTGTTTAGCGACGGAATATTCCGTCGCTAAATAAGACATTTCGCGACGGAATATTCCGTCGCTAAAATATTTATTCCGTCGCTAATTTAACAAAAAATAAATAAATTAAAATACTTAAAATATAATTAGAGACGATATTCCGTCGCTAATTAATAAATAAATCCGTCGCAAAAACTTAAATATTACACGACGGATTTGAAAATTCCGTCGCCAAACTATTAGTGACGGGCTTTTATACCAGGGACTTTTAGCGACGGTAAATCCGTCGCTAAAACATTTAACGACGAATTTTTTCGTCGCTAAAAACTTTTTTTCTTGTAGTGTGGGCCCCGACGGGGGTGAGGTCTAAGGTAGTACAGTCTCTCGTTCGATAACTAGGTTGGAGGGTGAGGGTGGGTAGTTACGACCTCCTATATTACTTTAACCTGTTATTATGGTTGCTTTTTTTATCCCCTCGTGTAGTGGCAGGGTTGCATTGGTGCGTTGATTTTTGGTGGAAGGTAGTGGAGCTCACGGTGATAGTAATCCCTTGTTTTCTGTGGTGCTTCCATCATGGCTTGATTTATTCTCGTTTAGTAAGGCCCCTTGCGGGTTTTGTATTCGATTATGTCCTCTCATGTGTTCAGATGTTCGTTTTGTTTCTTCTGAAATAATATTAGTTTGAGTTAGTCGATCTAGGGATGTAGTGAATCTTTTCGTTTATGTTGAAAATGTAAAGCCAAAAAGATTAATCTAACAAATCTCTGTAACTTTTTACATTATCAATGTAATTATCTTATTTACCAAAAAAAGAAAGAAAAGAGTTTTTTGCTTTGAGGGGTGATCATCATGTTGGTTGTTGCATTGCGAGCTACATAAACAAGTTAAATTTTGTAAACAAATTTGACAATCCTAAATTAGCTAATACCATAATCAGAAATTTGACAATTTGGACCTATGCCCCCCCCCCCCCCCCCCCACCAACATCACTGGTAATGGTTAAAATTTTATTTCCTTTAATTTAGTCAAGGAGCTTTTATGCCCGAGTTAGTATATTAAAGAAAATAGCGAGCGTGTATTTTTACACGGTATAACATCTTTTTGCACCTTCGTGTGCAGTTAAAGGTACATAAAAAACAAAGTACTAAGTTTTTTTAACAATTAATAACATGCGGATAGACGTTACAAAATAACATAGACGTCTGCTAACAAAATTATTGAACATACTAAAACAAAATACCTTACCTTACTTATCCTAGTAGCCCTCGACTGAGATAAATAGTTAAATACCATATTTTGTTCAAATCCGTAGTCTAGTTGTATTAGGAATAGCCACAGGTTACACTATAAATACAAGTAATCACCCTCCATAACTATTGGTGTGTCTCAAATATGTGCTGTCAATTGAGAGGTATAATTTCTTCTTCTCTTTCTTTCTGTCATCTTGATGAATCTCATTGATGCAAATTGTCTGTACAGCCACTTGATTATCTGTGTCTTGGATTTAAATTTCGCCTGGATCTGATTTTGGAGGCATCTACCCTTTTGCAATTCTCTTTTCCTTCACAAAAAAGCTCAGTCAGTAGCTAATCATCATAAACAAAAAATCAAGCCAAAAGTCTCAGCAGAATGAGATTTTAGAAGATCACAAGAAGGGAGTCGTAAAACGAGATTTCAGAAGATCACCCCGATCGACGATCCAATCGATCACGCAGAAATCGCCCCCCACATATGTAATAATCAATGTGATGCCAGGGAATGTGAGTTCGAGCCTACGTGGAGGTGCCACGAAGGATGCAGTCTGAGTCAGTTTCTAAGTAGACAAAGCGGGAGACAGCAACGACGGAATAAGGGCTGAGGGCAAGGCTCCCCAGATAGGCCGCGAGGGATGGCAGTGGTGCGCAGGCAAGGCGAAGGCGAATCGAGCAGGCGACCGACAGTCCAAGCTAGAATCAGCGTCAAGGGTGCAGCGTCAAGAGTCCGATGTCAGTTGTCCGAATGTGTTTCTCTTTCTAGAATTCCAGAGAGAATGAGTTTTAGAGAGAGAAAGTGAAAATGGCAAAATGAGAGAGTTCTTGTTGAAAATGAAATCCAAGGTCCCCTATTTATAGGAACAAAGTGCCGATGTCATCAATGTGTCATCAGCTGACACGTGTCACCCCTGAGGGTGACACGTCACCAGGGGGTCCACAAATACCGGTTCTCCGTTGGACTGTCGGTTCCCAAATTCGCACTGCCTTGCCCCACACAGCATCTCTCTACCTGTCTGAGAAGACTGAAGACACCATGCCGGCGTGATCAGAGTAAGCCCGTTGCCCTAGCCACCGGTCCAAGCCCTTACTGTATCCCACAAGCCTGGCAGCGGTGGGGAAGACCCGACGCCAAGCCGCCAGGTAGACTAGGCGTGATGCCCTCCGAAGACCTGCTCCCGTCTCGGAGTGACCCGGGGGTCATAGTCCCTAGGGGTGCCGACGCGAGCCTACAGTGTCGGAGCACGTAGGCCAGTCACGAAGACACCCTGGCTGAGATAGTGTCCCGGAGGAGTCGCCTATCTCGCGGGTGAGTCCTTGTGCCAGAGCACTCGGAACGCGTCAAGGTAGCATCCCGGAGGAGCCGTCTACCCGACGGGCCAGGTAGCATCCCGGAGGAGCCGTCTACCTGGCGGAAGGGGAGTTGAAGAGCTCCCTGATGGAGATAGTGTCCCGGAGGAGTCGCCTATCCCGCGGGTGAGTCCTTGTGCCGGAGCACTGGGAGCGCGTCAAGGTAACATCCCGGAGGAGCCGTCTACCCGACAGGCCAGGTAGCATCCCGGAGGAGCCGTCTACCTGGCGGAAGGGGAGTTGAAGAGCTCCCTGACGGAGATAGTGTCCCAGAGGAGTCGCCTATTCCGCAGGCCAAGGTAGCATCCCGGAGGAGCCGTCTACCTGGCCGGCCGAGGTAGCATCCCTGAGGAGCCGTCTACCTGGCGGAAGGGGAGTTGAAGAGCTCCTTAAAGGAGATAGTGTCCCGGAGGAGTCGCCTATTCCGCAGGCCGAGGTAGCATCCCGGAGGACCCGTCTACCTGGCGGAAGGGGAGTTGAAGAGCTCCCTGACGGAGATAGTGTCCCGGAGGAGTCGCCTATTCCGCAGGCCAAGGTAGCATCCCGGAGGAGCCGTCAACCTGGCCGGCCGAGGTAGCATCCCGGAGGAGCCGTCTACCTGGCGGAAGGGGAGTTAAAGAGCTCCCTGGCGGAGATAGTGTCCCAGAGGAGTCACCTATCCCCACGGGTGTTGCACACTCCGGAGAGTGGGTCGAAGCATGTTCCACGACCAAGGCAAGGTGCGCATGGTGTGGTGAAAGGTAGCGTGACAGAGAGCTAGGGGGCACGACTGTATCAGTGGCGCGGCACATGGGCACGGCGGAGTGAGTAAAGTGCCGGGGGCACAATAGTGGAGATGGCGCAGCGCATGGGCGCGACAGAGTACGTATGGTGCCAAGGGCACTGTAGAGTGACAGAGAGCCCGAGGGCACGGCTGTATCAGCGGCACGGCGCATGGGCGCGGCGGAGTGCGTATGGGCGACGAGGGTCGCGGTGTGACTTCCGGGCGACGGGGGTCGCGGTGTGACTTCCTGGCGACGGGGGTCGCGGAGTGACGTCCGGGCGACGGGGGTCGCGGAGTGACGTCCTGGCGACGGGGGTCGCGGAGTGACGTCTGGGCGATGGGGCTCTACCGCGAGCGATGGTCGTCTGTCGTCAAGGTAGGTGGCCGACCCCAAGGTTGGAAGGCACGCCAAGGTCGCTTCACGAGCAGTTCGCGTGACTTGAGCATGCGTTGCTTTGACCGGCGCTTGAGCGTTGAAAAGTTGACCGTTGAATGTGTCAACATGTCATGAAAATTGGGACCCCCAGTGGGCCCTTAGGTGCGACCAGAATAGATTGGCAACACAATGTAATCCAAAGAGATCTAGAGAGAGATCCAAAGATATGTAGGAAAGGAAGGAGCTAGGGTTTGATTCTCTTTATAACGCAATATATATGTAGCTCTAGAATAATAGTTGATGGATTCGTTGCTACCTTTTTCCAAACACACACTTCTTCTTCTTCAGCAGTTGTGAGATCTATTAGCAAACTTCTAATTCACTCTGGTGCGTTTGTTGTATGTCGAATAACAGATTCAAACTAAAGATAGAAGCGGGTTCGGTTCAAAGTGTATGGCGACAATAACTGCTACAGTATGTATTAGTTGGCAGGAGAAGAAGGAAGAGCAAGTGAGAGATTGGTCAGACCTACCACTGGACCTTCTAGGTCTGATACTAGCACGTCTTTATGCACGGGACTGCACTATTTTTCGTGCCATTTGCAGAACATGGCAATCAGTACCTGCAGTGCCTCGTCCACTCCTTTTGCCAAATGATTCTCAAGATTCACAATCCCCATGTTTGGCGTTTTACCGTATGAAGAATCGTTTATTTAGCTTCTTTCACCCAATTTACAATGCTACTTATGAGGCGGACATACCAGAATTAGCAACTGCAGTAATCCGTTCCTCGAAGTGTGGTTGGTTGCTCATGTCTCAAGGCGATCATTCTCTATTCTTCTTCAATCCCTTTAAGAAGGTGAAAATAGAGCTCCCCCCACGCCTGTATGGTCCTGGCACTATGCAATGTGTTTTTCCTCTCCGCCAACTTCCTCAGACTGTTTTGTTATAGGTGTTTCGAGTTTTGGTCCTTCAGCGGATATTCTCACGTTGAAACTTGGTGAAAATGTCTGGAGGACCTTCCTAAGGCCAAATATTGAGTATTTTGATATGCCTACCTTCAATCCTACACTGTGCAATGGGTTATACTACTGTTTTGGTCATAATAGAAAGACGGCAAAGTTGGAAAAATTTGACCCCAACGGCAACTCATGGGACATCTTGACTGGGCTGATGTTCCCGTGGCGTTGTGGTTCATCAAGACAAACTTATCTGGTTGAAAGTGACGGAGATCTGTTTGCAGTATCCGTTGCTTGTGATGGAACCCTTTCTATTTGCAGGCTAGATATCTCGAAGATGGTCTGGGTAGAGGTAAAAAGCTTGGGAGATAAAAGCTTTTACATATCTAGCCGCACGTCAACGTCCGAAAAGGCCGCGGTGAAAGGAATCGGAAACAAGATCTACTTCCCAAGGTTCCACGATGGCCACGGTGTGTTCTATTCTCTTTCTACTCGGAAGTACCATACCTTTGCTGGTAGCTTCTCAAGTGCATATTTCTACAACACCAAGGAGATGAAGCATTGCTCATGGATAGAGCTCATGCTTACAACAGACGATAGATTACAGTTCAAAGACCACTTGGTAACTGGAAGCTTTCGGCCGTAGATGAATGGCTTTATCTTTATGTGGGTTAAAGTTAGTTATCCAAATGATTATAATTTTGGCTACCAAGTTGATCATGTACTCATTGTCTAGATGATAAACAGCAGAATCCCTTCTTTCATGTGTCCATGGATGTATGATTAAGTTATGGCATTTTTATTTGCACGCTCTACTCTAAAGTAATCTAGAAGGTATATGTAGTGAGGTTATACAATGGGTTATACCGGTGTTTGTGACTGCCTCCGTGTGTGTGTGTGTGTGTGTGTGTGTGTGTGTGTGAACGTCTGCATCAAGATTGTTGACAAAATCTGTCTGTACGCCCGCACATCTATATGTGTCTCTTTTCTTGTTGTCTTTGTTATTACCAAAGCAATATGATTATAGGAATTTTGCCCAGAGCCAAAATAAAACTGAAATGCTTGCTCGAAGAGAGTTGAAGTAAACGATAATCGTACTGTAAAAATGTAAATGGCATCACGGGTAGACTTATCTTAGATATGTTTCTTTCTTGCTGTAGTTACGGTAATAGTTCAAAGTTGCAATACCTCGTCAAGCAGCAAGCAATGATTGCACATATAATTATTGGCAAGATTGGTGGCCCTTGAATTTTTTTTTGTGTGGCTAAAATGCAACTATATCTAGTGACCATATACATTCCTACGATCCTTAGTTTTGGATCACAATCATTATTACTCCATTGCCACTGCCGCCACACCACTTCCACTATTTCGGCACAAAAAAAGGTATAAAGTATAATTTTGGTAAAATTGAGAAACCTGTTAATGTAATAATTTTCAGGTATTTGCTTTTGATTTACCAAATAGATTAATTTATTTTTCAGTAAAAAAAAATTAGTTAAAGTTTTTAATTTTACGAATTCAGCGATTAATTTTTTAGCGCTTAAATTTCAGTTTGATCAAACATAGCAAGAAAATCAGAAAAAAGGGAGAAAGTAGGAGAAGAAATTAGATAAGAAAAAGGATATAAATCATGAATAGCTTTTCTTCCTTTTGACTTTTAGTATCTTTTCAGGATAAATCTTGTACTTGCAAGCATATGCTTGCTCGTTGTTTTCTACCTATGTCTGGTTCAATTTGTTCGACTGGTTGTTATTATTAAGTCAACTTAATGCCTAGATCTTCCGATTCTATTTCAAAGTCTTGTGAAAAGTAAAAAATTACAAAAAGGATGGATCGGTTCTTATCTAATCTTGGTAAACTTTTGGCTTTATAGCAAAAGGCTACAAAACCTCCATATATCCATAGTTAACTAGTTGCATTTAATTAGTGACCCCTTGCATAACTTCTAGCATTTAATTTAGTGATGTTAAAAGAATGCGGCTAAGATACGTCCTTGAAGGTCTTCACATGTCACTAGCCATAATTTAAGGAAAAATTAGGAAATGAGGGGTTTTGGGGTAAAAACTTTATAAAAGGTGGGTTTGTTTTGAAAAATTGTGAAAAAGTGGGGCAGCTTTTTAAAATTTCTGAAAAAGGGGAGAGGTTAGGAAAAAAATGGGTTTTCTTAACTCCTTTAATCTGCTATTCCCAAATTACCCCTGCAAACGGGGCGTGGTGACACCAGTCGTTTTCTGCGAAAACACCAGTCGGTTTCTGCAAATGTGCTCGTCGGATTGTGCGGACGCGCAAGTCAATTTATGCAGAACTTACGGGGACAGTCCCGGTTGGAGGGAAATATGGGGGTCGAGGTGGGGTGGGGGTGACCGTAGCTGGGTAGGGTGGGCTAACTTGCGGGTGGGGGGGGAGGTGGAGTGGGGTAGGCAGAATTTTGGAGGGAAGGGGGACAAAGGGATTGGCCGATTGGGGGAGAAGGGTCGGGGTGAGGTGGGGGTGACCGCAGCAGGGTAGGGGGTGGGGTAACTTGCAGGTGGGGGGGGAGGTGGAGTGGGGTAGGCAGAATTTTGGAGGGAAGGGGGATGAAGTCATGGGCCTGAAAAGAGGGGGAGAATGGCTGGGCGTAGTGCACAAAGTGGGTTTACTGTGGGGAGGGCTATTTTGGGGAAGGGGAAAGAGGGGGTTTTCAAAAAACCCATTTTTTCCCAACCTTTCCCACCTTTCATGAATTTTCAAGTTTGGCCCCCTCTTTTCACAATTTTCCCAAAAAAACCCATCAACCCCAAATACTTAATTAGAAAACCCATGTTTCCATAATTTTTTCATAATTTTAACCATTAATGCCTCTGTATTGGCGGTTCATAATTGTTTCATACCCCCGATTATATTGCAGCTAAAATTATTGTATAATACTTTTTCTTTATTCTCGTTCATAACTTTACGCTCTGAATAATACGCATCTAACCTATGGGGTTTGCGTTTAGGATTATGAGAGTATCGTACTTAACGCAATATTCACGTATGATTGTATTTCAAAAATTGGACTAACCCATGCCTTGGTTGATTAGGAATGGAGTTACCAATTATCAATCACAAAGATCAAGGAGTTTGGCATATTAACCAAAAAGGACAGCAAAATAGAGGATGACCCAATCCACCTAACCGCCTAAAGGTGCTATTTCGCTGGGAAACCTACTCTATATAAGCCCTAATTATCTTTCGTTATTCTTCAATAGATAAAACCTGCTTCACGTCTACGCCCGCAGGTACTTCAATTCTGAGCTTACTTTAATTCAACTCTTCTTGTGGTCCGATGTTAACGGATGAGTATTAGATTTGTTAATTTTGTCGCATTATACAATGATCCACAGCATTATATTTATCCTTTTCTTGCCTAAGGAACTTTGGTTGCCTTTTCATGGTTTAGTTCATTGGTTTTCATGATATTCTGTGATGTGAAGTTCTGAGATGGCACTTTAGTCCGTCCCCCTTCTCAGCCGTAAGAAGCAACGGAACTATTGTGGCAAAAGTAGGCCTTTTGTTGCCCTTCTTTATGGGTGCCTTGAGATATAATTAACTCGTGCAGCAAACCCAATTCAGCAAAAAGATAAAGAAAGTGCTTCAAAAAGCCGTTGTCTAACAATTGTCGTATATGTTAAAGTAGAATATCGTATATTTATCCTAGCAGCTCTCTACTGTACGTAAAGAATAGTTAATTACCATATTTTGTTCAAATCCGTAGTCCAGTTGTATTAGTAATAAGCATAGGTTACACAATAAATATAACATAATCATATCCATGCACTGCCTTCTCCCTCCATAACGAACAGTGCGCTTAATCTGTCTTATCGGTTGAAAAGGTATGATTGTTTCTTATCTTTCTATCCACCGTAGAAGCTAAAATTATCAATCAAATTAACTGCCGAATCTTATTGATGCAATCGTCGTATGAACAGCCACTTAATTGTTTATGCCATAGATCTGTTATACATGTGTAAAGGTTGGTGATCATGTTCGATTAATAGTGTTTTGTTTTTGCAACAGACTTTGTTTTCAACAAGCAGAAGATACGTGGCAGTGGCCAAGGAAGGAGCCAGCCAAGCGACGAGAAACAAGTAGCTAGCTATGCATTCGCGTCTGTCTCATGTTCCTCAAGCGAGGCCTTGGCTTGTAGTTTGTTACGGGAAGCAACTACAAGACCAGGCACTTTTCAGCGCATCTGAAAATCGTTGGTACCCAAGAACCATACCGGACACGCGCAACAAACATATATGGACATCAAAGAATGAATGGTTGGTACTGCAGGACTGTAAATCTGGGGATTGCTCGCTTTTGAATCTTGTCTCAATGAAGGAACTGCAACTGCCCAAGTTGGATTACGATTTCACTAGGCTCTGTATCCTTGCTTCGACCCCTCCTGATCGCCACTGCCATGTCCTGTTCTTTGAAGAGTCGTGCATGCTCTTTTGCAAGCCTGGTGATGACAAATATGTGAAGCAAGATTTGCCACTCGATGACAATACAGGGATTGTAACCGCGGCCACCTTCGAAGGAAAGGTTTATGTCTTGACATCAGCTGAAGATGCTATGATAATTCTTGAATGTGCCGGTGCCGCGGGCTCGCCGTTTCAAGTTAGGCGAGTAGTGAGAGAAGGGCTTGGTATGGAGTGGATGCAACCAGGTGGCAAGTGCGGGAAAACTCTTGTTGAGAGCTGTGGTGAACTCTTGTGTGTTCGCACCATCTGCTCGGGGATTGTTGGTGATGATGTTTCGGATTTCGAAGTTTTCCGGTTAGATTTTTCTGAAATGGTGTGGGTCAAGATGGATTCCATCGGCGAGCGAACAATTTTTCTTTGCCTATCTGAAGGCGTATCTTATTCTAAGACGGAAGCGAACATTAAAGGTAATTGCATCTACTTCACTCAACGAGGGTGCGATAGTAATCTTTATGTTTTCGACTTGGATGACCGAAGCATCTTCGTAGCCTTGCCTTGCCCTAAAATCAGCAAACCAACCTGGTTATTCCGATGGATATTGTTGCCGGAGAATGAGACTGATTGGTTAAAATTGTCCTGTTGACAGCTACTTAACTTGCTGTTTTCGGAATTTTGTTTCGTCGGAGCTGTTAGCTTGTGTTTTCAAGTATAGCTAGGTTCTTTAAGTAGTTTCTATTCAATAAATTATACTCTCTTCTTTTTCTTTTTTTGGTTGCAAAAAATGACGGGATCGTAAGGCTCTGATTCAAACCGACAGGGAGTATTGCGTCTTCGGGACCTAAACGACTACATACATCTGAGGCCCCGATTTTTGTACCTATGTCGGGGTTGAGCGCATAGAGAACTCGCGTGTGGAACATATGTTGGGCGAGGATGTATGTTTGTCTCCAATAAAAAGCGACGGGCAGAGGCTCGAATTCAGATGGTGTACTTGAATTGAGACCTTCAAATTCACTAAATCAATCCCTTGTTGTAAAAATTATACTCTCGCGAACACCTATGGGCATGTAATATGACGAATCAGAAGACCTGTAGTTCGTCCTTTGCAGTTCTATGAACTAGTTCTTTTGGCACAAAGATGCCTAGTAAAAGTCAAAAAAGAAGTAACAAAGGGGAAGTTAGCAATATATCAAATAATCTATGACTACTTGACATTAAAAAAAAAAATGCGTAATTATGGTATACATCTCACCACTTTCACCTAGACTTGGCTACCACCTGACTTGGCACGCCATCCCCTCGTACCACATCATTAAGATCACTTCATTTACTCCCATTGTGCCATGTCAATAGTTGTTTACTAGTATTATCCCGTCCACTGCAGAAGGGAACAACAACTTTAAAAAGCTCATACTTACATGACAAATAGCAATAACAAAATCAATAATAATAACATTTATGTTATAAAGATAAAATTTAAAAATTCCACAATCTGACTACACTCTTCACGACTCGCTGTACCCGTTTGTTCTCTCCAAGCGACGCCTTCCTTTTATCGTGGCATTCATGACCATCTCTTCTTCACCGAACAATGTGTTATACTGGTGTTATATGTAGTGAGGTTATACAATGGGTTATACCGGTGTTGGTAACTGTTTCCGTGTGTGTGTGAACGTCTGCATCGAGATTGTTGACAAAATCTGTCCGTACATGCACACGTCTATACGTGTCTCTTTTCTTGTTGTCTTTGTTATTACCAAAGCAATATGATTATAGGAATTGTGCCCAGAGCCAAAATAAAACTGAAATGCTTACTCGAAGAGAGTGAAGTAAACGATAATCGTACTGTAAAAATGTAAATGGCATCACGGGTAGACTTGGATATGTTTCTTTCTTGCTGTAGTTGCGGTAATAGTTCAAAGTTGCAATTCCTCGTCAAGCAACAAGCGATGATTGCGCATATAATTATTGGCAAGATTAGTGGCCCAAGATTTTTTTTTTGGCTAAAATGCAACTATTTCTAGTGACCATATACATTCCTACGACCCTTAAGCTTTGGATCAAACTAAAACTTTTTAATCCTTTGAGACTTTGCAAGTGCAACAAAGCTATTAGCGTCAAACCTCATTTTGTCTCGTCAAAAAGTTAGTAGCGTCAAAAACCTCATTTTGATCCAACAGCCACCACTGGAACACAAGCGGTGCAAAGGCCCGTCTTTATCACCATGCGAATAGATCCCAATTTGGGACTAAATGCAAAAGGCAATAAGATGCTTACATCTCATAATTGCTTTTGCAAATGCAACTTCTCTACCATTCATATGTTTAAAACAATGCAAAACGCTTTCTTTTGGACACAGAGGACAGGAAACGAGCAGACAATATTTGCCAAAATCACATCTTCATGCACCACTACCACCACCATTGACACCTTTCTACCGCCGCCGTCGCCGCCACCATCATTATTACTCCATTGCAACTGCCGCCACACCACTTCCACCATTTCAGCACAAAAAAAGGTATAAAGTATAATTTTGGTAAAACAGAGAAACCTGTAAATGTAATAATTTTCAGGTATTTGCTTTTGATTTACCAAATAGGTTAATTTATTTTTCAGTAAAAAAAATCAGTTAAAGTTTTGAATTTTACGAATTCAGCGATTAATTTTTTAGCGCTTAAATTTCAGTTTGATAAAACATAGCAAGAAAATCAGGAAAAAAAAAAAGGGAGAAAGTAGGAGAAGAAATTAGATAAGCAAAAGGATAAATCAAGAATAGCTTTTGTTCCTTTTGATTTTTAGTATCTTTTCAGAATAAATCTTGTACTTGCAAGCATATGTTAAAAGAATGTGGCTAAGATACGTCCTCGAAGGTCTTCGTGTCACTAGCAATAATTTTAACCATTAATACCTCTGTATTGGCGGTCCATAATTGTTTCATACCCCCCGATTATACTGCAGCTAAAATTATCTTACAATACTTTCTTCTTTATTCTCGTTCATAACTTTACGCTCTGAATAATACGCATCTAACCTATGGGGTTTGCGTTTAGGACTATGAGAGTATGGTACTTAACGCAATATTCAAGTATGATTGTATTTCAAAAATTGGACTAACCCATGCCATGGTTGATTAGGAATGGAGTTACCAATTATCAATCACAAAGATCAAGGAGTTTGGCATATTGACCAAAAAGGACAACAAATAGAGGATGACCCAATCCACCTAACCGCCTAAAGGTGCTATTTCGCTGGGAAACCTACTCTGTATAAGCCTTAATTATCTTTCGTTATTCTTCAATAGAAAACCTGCTTCACGTCTACGCCAGCAAGTACTTCAATTCTGAGCTTACTTTAATTCAACTCTTCTTGTGGTCCGATGTTAACGGATGAGCATTAGATTTGTTAATTTTGTCGCATTATACAATGATCCACAGCATTATATTTATCATTTTCTTGCCTAGGGAACTTTGGGTTGCCTTTTCATGGTTTAGTTCGTTGGTTTAGTCCGTCCCCCTTCTCAGCCCTAAGAAGCAACGGAACTACCGTGGCAAAAGTAGGCCTTTTGTTGCCCTTCTTAATGAGTGCCTTGAGATATAATTAACTCATGCAGCAAACCAAATTCAGCAAAAAGATAAAAGAAGAGTGTTTCAAAAAGCCGTTGTCTAACGATTGTCGTATATATTAAAGTAGAATATCGTATATTTATCCTAGCAGCTCTCTAATGTACGAAAAGAATAGTTAATTACCATATTTTGTTCAAATGTCCGGTTGTATTAGGAATAAGCATAGGTTACACAATAAATACAACATAATCCTATCCATGCACTGCCTTCTTCCTCCATAGCGAACAGTGCGCTTAATCTGTCTTATCGATTGAAAAGGTACGATTATTTCTTATCTTTCTATCCGCCGTAGTAGTTAAAGTTATCAATCAAATTAACTGCTGAATCTTATTCATGCAATCGTCCTGTGAACAGCCACTTAATTGTTTATGCCATAGATCTGTTATACATGTGTAAAGGTTGGTGATCATGTTCGATTAATAGTGTTTTGTTTTTGCAACAGACTTTGTTTTCAACAAGCAGAAGATACGTGGCAGTGGCCAAGGAAGGAGCCAGCCAAGCGACGAGAAACAAGTAGCTAGCTATGCATTCGCGTCTGCCTCATGTTCCTCAAGCGAGGCCTTGGCTTGTAGTTTGTTACGGGAAGCAACTACAAGACCAGGCACTTTTCAGGGCATCTGAAAATCGTTGGTACCCAAGAACCATACCGGACACGCGCAACAAACATATATGGACATCAAAGAATGAATGGTTGGTACTGCAGGACTGTAAATCTGGGGATTGCTCACTTTTGAGTCTTGTCTCAATGAAGGAACTGCAACTGCCCAAGTTGGATTACGATTTCATAGGCTCTGTATCCTTGCTTCGACCCCTCCTGATCGCCACTGCCATGTCCTGTTCTTTGAAGAGTCGTGCATGCTCTTTTGCAAGCCTGGTGATGACAAATATGTGAAGCAAGATTTGCCACTCGATGACAATACAGGGATCGTAACCGCGGCCACCTTCGAAGGAAAGGTTTATGTCTTGACATCAGCTGAAGATGCTATGATAATTCTTGAATGTGCCGGTGCCGCGGGCTCGCCGTTTCAAGTTAGGCGAGTAGTGAGAGAAGGGCTTGGTATGGAGTGGATGCAACCAGGTGGCAAGTGCGGGAAAACTCTTGTTGAGAGCTGTGGTGAACTCTTGTGTGTTCGCACCATCTGCTCGGGGATTGTTGGTGATGATGTTTCGGATTTCGAAGTTTTCCGGTTAGATTTTTCTGAAATGGTGTGGGTCAAGATGGATTCCATCGGCGAGCGAACAATTTTTCTTTGCCTATCTGAAGGCGTATCTTATTCTAAGACGGAAGCATCTTAGTAACCTTGCCTATCTGAAGGAAATTGCATCTACTTCACTCAACGAGGGTGTGATAGTAATCTTTATGTTTTCGATTTGGATGACCGAAGCATCTTAGTAACCTTGCCTTGCCCTAAAATCAGCAAACGAACCTGGTTATTCCGATGGATATTGTGGCCGGAGAATGAGACTGATTGGTTGAAATTGTCCTGTAGACAGCTACTTAACTACCAGCAAAACTTATAGTCGTATGTACGGATTTTTGTTTCATCGGAGCTTTTAGCTTGGGTTTTGCAAGTATAGCTAGGTTCTTTAAGTGGTTTCTATTCAATAAATTATACTTTTTTTTTTGTTGGTTGCAAAAAATGACCGATTGTAAGACTCTGATCCAAACCGCACACAGAGATGATGCTTAAAAGATAATGCCTACAAACATTTCTAGTGCTTTTAACGAAAGTTTCGCATATTTATTGATATTCTGACGCAAGTGTTGTAAACTAAGTTGAGTTATGGAACTGACGAGAGACGCTTTTTAAGTGTCGCAAATAAGCGTCGCAAGTTAACTGACAACACGTACTGGAAGCGTCGGGAAATTTTTGACAGGCGATTGTGGGACATTTATAAAAAGTGTTGGTGCAGTGCCAGAAAATTTCTTGGCGACACTTTTACTGTCATTGACTACACTTTTCAAGCGTCGTCTAAACTCCTTTTTTTATTCATAGTGGCGTTTTGTGCAAACATTTTTATAAGAAAAAAATTGGCTGCTACCCAGTTAGAGGAATTTTCTTCCTACCCCCTATAAAGTGACAATCAATTGTCTCTAAATGTTTCTAAAGGCTTTTATTTAATGCATCTAAAAAAATGCTGCTAGTACTTGTCCCTAAAAGTTTTAGAAGAAAAGTTATTAGAAATATTTAACGATTATTAATCGTCACTATACACGGGATCGTAAGAATCTTTCTCCAACACATAAACTCGTGCAGACGATTAGGGTAGGAGCGAAAGTTTGTTCTTTTAATAATGGATGGTAATGCCTATCACAACGTGTGCAATCTTTACTGCCTACTCAGTAATCGAATGGAGAAACTTACTAGCACAGAGGTTGGTATCCCCATGTTCTTTTTTTCCCTTTCGTATAACCTCCTCTGGTATCTCTTTTCTCTCCGGCTAGAGGTGTCAAAGGGCCGGGCTTGGGCTAGCCCAGTCAGGGCCCAGAGGGTCAAAAAATAGGCTGGGCCATTTAGGGCTTTGGGCCTTGAAAACCGGGCCGGGCCCGAATCTAGGAAATGGAGGCCCTGTCTAGGCCCAAGCCCTAGGCCCTAACTTCAGGGCATGGCCCGGGCTCGGGCCCTTTTTTTTAATTTCCTTTATTTGTGTTACAAAAATATTGATTAATGAAATAAATGCAATTGATATGCCCTAAACCATTCAATATCTCTCTCGTGGCTAACGAAGTGCCTTAGAGCTTTATTTTTACTCTATTGGAGAATATTGATTTGCAACAAAGAGTAATTTTGTTTGCAAAAAGACAAACTTTTCACAGGAGAAATATAACTTTTAGTCATAAAGTTTTTTGTTATCTAAACTCAATAATGGATACCTACAAAACTTTTTTCAATGATATCTCTAAAAAATTTCATTCAAACATACCTCTAGCTTTGCATTTTTCATAGTATTATGTATCTCATTAGAAGCATGCATCATTAGACCACTTTTATCATAAATTTTTTCGTACTTTCTTGAGTTATGTTCTCATTTACATTGCCTAAATTGTATTATTTCTAGTTCCTAGACAAACAAAATACCTTACCTTACTTATCCTAGTAGCCCTCGACTGAGATAAATAGTTTGGCTAATTACACCCATGTCCCTGAGGTTTAGGGGTAATTACACGCGAGGACACAAAGTTTCAAAATGTAACACTTATGTCCATTGACAAACGGAATACAAAAATACTTAACGGTTTTGACAAAAAGACTTGATTGCCCCTGACTTTAAAATCAATTACCCACTTAATTTACTGTTTATTCTTCCTCTCCCCACACCCAGCACCCACCCCCCGCGCCCCCACCCCACCCCCACGCATCTACCTCTTCCTCTCCCCATACCCAGCACCCACAGCCCCCCACACCCTGCCCCCGCCCCCACGCCATCTGCCTTCCCCTTCCCCGTCAACGCAGTAGCAGGCCCTCCAGCGAGGCAACGGCGCCGCAAGATCGCGGTCGCACTCCCGATCTGCCTGTCGCCATACCGGTCGCCACCATCACCGCCGCGACCTACCTCCGTACCCCGCGCCGTCCGAGATCGTAAGCATCACCGAGCTACGTCGCGACACCGGCCTCCTCCGTCGAGATGCGCGCCACCATGACCACCAGCAAGGCAGCGCCATCACCACCACGATGGGCTTGCACCATCGCGCCCACCGGTGCGATCGCCGTCGTTGCAATGGCCAGATCTGTCCCATCCAGATCTGTCTCCTTCCCGGCGGTGTGGGTTTGCCAAGGCGCTTGCCGGAGGCGTCTCGGCAGCTTGGGTTAGTCAAGGGGCTTGCCGGAGTGGTGGGGTGGTTCTACAGGATGGTGGGGCGAGGGGGGCTGCTGGCGGCGTGGGGCGGCGGAGGAGGCTGCCGGCGGTGACTTCAGATTTAGGGTTTAAATTGTGGAGAGAGAAAATTAAGATATCAAATTATTCACGATATACTGTACAGGGGTGGTATTGCCATTTTCAAAATACGTAATGACGAAAATTATACTTTTTGGACGGAATACTGACAGTTGGATAAAAGTGTTACTTTTTTTAACATTTTTGGTCACGTATGTTACATTTTGAAACTTTGTGTCATCGCGTGTAATTACTCCAAAACCTCAGGGACATCGGTGTAATTAGCCCTAAATAGTTAGATACCATATTTTGTTCAATCCGTAGTCTAGTTGTACTAGGAATATTTCGTTCAAAGCCGTCTAGTTGTACTAGGAATGGCCACAGGTTACACTATAAATAGAAGTAATCACCCTCCATAACTATTGGTGTGTCTCAAATATGTGCTGTCGATTGAGAGGTATGATTTCTTCTTCTCTTTCTTTCTGTCATCTTGATGAATCTCATTAATGTAATTGTCTGAACAGCCACTTGATTATCTGTGTCTTGGATTTATATTTCGCCTGGATCTGATTTTGGAGGCATCAACCCTTTTGCAATTCTCTTTTCCTTCACAAAAAGGCTCAGTCAGTAGTTAATCATCATAAACAAAAAATCAAGCCAAAAGTCTCTGCAGAATGAGATTTTAGAAGATCACAAGAAGGGAGTCGTAAAACGAGATTTCAAAAGATCACCCCGATCGACGATCCAATCGATCGCGCAGAAATCGCCCCCCACACATGTAATAATCAACTTAATCCAAAGATATCTAGGAAAGGATGGAGCTAGGGTTTGATTCTCTTTATAACGCAATATGTATGTAGCTCTAGAATAATAGTCGATCGATTCGTTGCTACCTTTTTCCAAACACACTCTTCTTCTTCTTCTTCAGCAGTTGTGAGATCTATTAGCAAACTTCTAATTCACTCTGGTGCGTTTGTTGTATGTCGAATAACAGATTCAAACTAAAGATAGAAGCGGGTTCGGTTCAAAGTGTATGGCGACAATAACTGCTACAGTATGTATTAGTTGGCAGGAGAAGAAGGAAGAGCAAGTGAGAGATTGGTCAGACCTACCACTGGACCTTCTAGGTCTGATACTAGCACGTCTTTATGCACGGGACTGCACTATTTTTCGTGCCATTTGCAGAACATGGCAATCAGTACCTGCAGTGCCTCGTCCACTCCTTTTGCCAAATGATTCTCAAGATTCACAATCCCCATGTTTGGCGTTTTACCATATGAAGAATCGTTTATTTAGCTTCTTTCACCCAATTTACAATGCTACTTATGAAGCGGACATACCAGAATTAGCAACTGCAGTAATCCGTTCCTCGAAGTGTGGTTGGTTGCTCATGTCTCAAGGCAATCATTCTATATTCTTCTTCAATCCCTTTAAGAAGGTGAAAATAGAGCTCCCCCACGCCTGTATGGTCCTGGCACTATGCAATGTGTTTTTCCTCTCCGCCAACTTCCTCAGACTGTTTTGTTATAGGTGTTTCAAGTTTTGGTTCTTCAGCTGATATTCTCACGTTGAAACTTGGTGAAAATGTCTGGAGGACCTTTCTAAGGCCAAATATTGAGTATTTTAATATGCCTACCTTCAATCCTACACTGTGCAATGGGTTATACTACTGTTTTGGTCATAATAGAAAGACGGCAAAGTTGGCAAAATTTGACCCCAATGGCAACTCATGGGACATCTTGACTGGGCTGAAGTTCCCGTGGCGTTGTGGTTCATCAAGACAAACTTATCTGGTTGAAAGTGACGGAGATCTGTTTGCAGTATCCGTTGCTTGTGATGGAACCCTTTCTATTTGCAGGCTAGATATCTCGAAGATGGTCTGGGTAGAGGTAAAAAGCTTGGGAGATAAAAGCTTTTACATATCTAGCCGCACGTCAACGTCCGAAAAGGCCGCGGTGAAAGGAATCGGAAACAAGATCTACTTCCCAAGGTTCCACGATGGCCACGGTGTGTTCTATTCTCTTTCTACTCGGAAGTACCATACCTTTGCTGGTAGCTTCTCAAGTGCATATTTCTACAACACCAAGGAGATGAAGCATTGCTCATGGATAGAGCTCATGCTTACAACAGACGATAGATTACAGTTGAAAGACCACTTGGTAACTGGAAGCTTTCGGCCGTAGATGAATGGCTTTATCTTTATGTGGGTTAAGTTAGTTATCCAAATGATTATAATTTTGGCTACCAAGTTGATCATGTACTCATTGTCTAGATGATAAACAGCAGAATCCCTTCTTTCATGTGTCCATGGATGTATGATTAAGTTATGACATTTTTATTTGCACGCTCTACTCTAAAGTAATCTTGAAGGTATATGTAGTGAGGTTATACCGGTGGGTTACTACTGCGTGTTTGTAACTGTCTCCGATTGTGTGTGTACGTCTGCACATCTATAGATTGTTGTCTTTGTTATTACCAAAGCAATATGATTATAGGAATTTTGCCCAGAGCCAAAAATAAAACTGAAATGCTTGCTCGAAGAGAGTTGAAGTAAACGATAATCGTACTGTAAAAATCTAAATAGCATCACGGGTAGACTTATCTTGGATATATTTCTTTCTTGCTGTAGTTGTAGTAATAGTCCAAGGCTGCAATACCTCGTCAAGCAACAAACGATGATCGCCGCATATAGTTATCGGCAAGATTGGTGGCCCTAGATTTTTTTTTGCTAAAATGCAACTATATCTAGTGACCATATACATTCCTGCGACCCCTAGCTTTGGATCAAACTTAAACTTTTTAATCCTTTGAGACTTTGCAAGTGCAACGAAGGTGTGTAGTGCGCACATTTCAAACTCCCTCCCCCTCCTTCTTTTACCGCTTCACTCTCTCTACGCTACGTGCACCCCAAATGGGCAGGACCTATTTGATTTGCATCCTCTAGAGGTATCAGACTAATTCGAGTCAATTTTTTATTTTGTGAATGGTAACGGGTATCCTTGCATGTTAATCGTCCCTAAGTGGACTTGAAGGCGCGCCCTCCCTGTCCGCCGGGTACATTCAATGCAATATGTTGGCCCTAAGATATGAACCAAGAAGTCAAGGATGGGAGCAAACAATTAAGGAAGGGAACAAACTGCTTCATAGCAATTTTGTTGCACATTTTTCATGACGAACTTATAGAGATAGCGGCAATTATTTAAGCAATGGCATAGCCGTAAAAAATGTGCAGTGCAAGATCAAAACACCTGTGAGATGATTATTTCCGTGTCAATTGAAGGAAAAATATATTTTCGCACTACATTATGTTTGTTCAGACCTCCTTTTGTCTCGTCAAAAAGTTATTAGCGTCAGAATATTAGTCCCTCAGTTACAAAATGAAGAGCAAACAAACAAGTAAATGTTTTCTAAAACGAAAACTTGGAGGCTAGCACCATTTGAACAAATACCTAACATAAATTTATGAAATGAATTTGATGACCAATCCCTTTCCAGATATATTATATACAAGGACATGAATGTTTGAAATGCTTGCCATTGAATATACTATCCAATCTTCATCATTTTAATGTAGAATAAAATTTTACCCAAATTGATCCAACGGCCACCACTGGAACACAAGCGGTGCAAAGGCCATGCCAAAAGATCCCAATTTGGGACCAAATGCAAAAGGCAATAAGATGCTTACGTCTCATATTTGCTTTTGCAAATGCAACTACTCTACCATGCATGTGTGACACATGGTGGCCCTTGATGGCACAAAAAATATCTTGTGTGACACTCATCTTGCCGCTTTCAAGAAGAGTCCACCAACCAATCCCAATAATTTATAGCCAACAGTGCATCAACATTGCATAAAACAATGCACAAAGAGTAAATTTCAACATAAGGGCAAAACGGTCACAAACATTCTCATTACTTCAATAGCATCGTTACAAATTACAAAATGCTTTGTTTGCATTGACAGTGTACAATCTAGCTTGACAAGAAAGTTAAAACAAAGTAAAGAACTCTCGGGTATGGGTGTCTGGCGCAAGGTTACATGTAGAGTTGTCAAACGGGCCGGGCGGCCCGCGGGCTGGCCCGACCCGGCCCGGTTCTGGCCCGGGCTGGCCCGGCCCCGTCCATGAACAGTAGCGACCCAGCACAAGCGGGCTTGGGGCCTGGGCCTGGACCAGGCCTTCAGATTCTGCGAAAAAGCCCGGCCTGGCCCGGCCCGGAAACGGCCCGGGTTTGGCCCGTCCCGAAGTCGGCCCGGTTCTGGCCCGGATCTGGCCCGGTCTGCGGCCCGGGTCTGGCCCGGTCTGCGGCCCGGGTCTGGCCCGGTCTGCGGCCCGGGTCTGGCCCGGTTTTGGCCCCACCACTTGTTTGAATTTTTTGCTTTTCCCCCCTTTCTTCCACCCCTTTTTCAAAATTCCACTTTTACCCCCCCAACAGCAATATAACGGCTAGTTTGGGGGGTATTTTAGTCTAACCTATATTTTTCAACTCCTTTACACTCTTACCCTCTATAAACGGATAGTTTGTAGGGGTATTTTGGTCTTTTGTGAAGTTTCTAAAATCTATAAATTCACACCATTTCTCTCTAATTTTTCACACCAATCTTCTTACTCTCTCTTACCTAAACATTCTATATTTCTACAAGCTTTGCTACTATTTTCCTCTCCAATTACTACTCTTGCTAATTACTACTAGTATTTACTAATTAGTACTCTTGTTTATTAATTACTAGTCTTGTTAAATTCTTTTTAATTACTAACTCTCTAATATTTGTTACTCGTTCATTCTTTTAATTGTTATTTCTTATTACTACTCTTATACTTGTGTATTTAGTTACTCTTACAAAGTTTAGCATGAAATATGGCTGGATTATTGAAGAAAATGAGGCGTGCATCGTCATCACGAAAAACATCATCATCATCGCAAGCACCACCACCACCAGCACAAGCGCCAGCGCCACGGCCATCACAAACACCAATCCAAGCACCAACACAACCATTCGTTCCTGGACGAATGAGTACAGGCTGTATGATAGATACCCAAGCCAATTGGGAGTTCAATCAAAACATTCCAGATTTTGAATACACGCCTGATGAAGACCCCCCGCATTATAGTCAAGGACGCAGCTCGGTTGGCGAAGCTACTACTCCGTGGCATAATCTCAACCCTATGCCTGGTCATGATGAAGAAGGGCCGAGCAATGCCTCCGGTAATGAGCCAGAAGTCCAAAAGGGGAAAAAAAGAAAGCCGAGTGTTGGAATCATTTTGATGAAGTTACGGTGGACGGCATCCGAAAAGCTCGATGTAAGTACTGTGCTAAATTATTTTCGTCTGGTAGTGGTAATGGACATCTTAACAGGCATTACCCTCAGTGTGCACCTCGACAAGGCCACGTCGAACCTACCCAAACGCAGTTATCTTTTGACGGTAAGTTATTTGTTTATAATCAGCGAGAGCAAAGAGACGGTCTCGCTGAATTTGTTATTCATGATGAACAAGCCTTTTCTTTTGCCGATAATCCTAAGCACTCTAGATATATGAACACATACGTTCAACCTTTGTACAAAAAGGTTCATAGAAACACAACTAGATCCGATGCACTCCGACAGTACAATGCTGCTAAAGCACGCCTTATCGATTATTTCGATAAATTTGACGGTAAAGTTAGTCTTACTTCTGATATTTGGCAATCTCCTTTACTTTTGTTAGTTATTCTTGTGTGACCGCTCATTGGATTGATGCAGATTGGGTTATGCACAAGAGAATCATCGCTTTCGAGCACTTCCCTTATCCGCATGATGGAATGAACATTGCTATTCTTATATTAAAAGCATGCACCACATTTAAAATTAAGGATAAGATTATGAGTGTTAGTTTTGATAATGCTTCTAATAATAAAGTTGCTGTTGCAGCTTTAAAGGAGAGCTTCAACCTGTACTTAATGGTGAATTATTTCATGTTCGCTGTGTTTGTCACATTATTAATTTAATTGTTCAAGATGGTTTAGCTGCTGCAGGAGATATTCTTCTCAAAATGAGGGGTATGACAGCGTATGTTAATAGCTCGAGTCCGAGAACACAACAATTTAAAACGTTGTGTGTTCAATATAATATGCCTCGCAGGAGAGCAGTTACAGATGTGGTCCACAGGTGGAACTCTACATACCACATGCTTTTACACATTCTGGCATACCGAGAAGTCTATACGCATTTTCTACTAACCCAGTTCCCAGCCGGCTTGCCAACTCAAGAGGAATGGCAGATGGCCACATACCTAGCTGAATTTTTGGAGGTATTCTACACGTCTACCAATTTATTGTCTGGTACGTACTATCCCACCTCTCCTCTCGCTGTAATAGAAATTCTCAAGATGGCTACAATGTTAACAAAATGGAGATATATAGGACCCTTTAAGGAAATAGTAAAAGTGATGGATCAAAAATTTAATAAATATTGGAGTAAACTGCCTGTTATTTTTACTGTGGCTACTTGTTTAGATCCTAGGTTAAAGTTGCATGGCGTGAACGCCTCGATACAAGAGATATCGAAATTAATGTGCTACACAGCAGAGGAGACAACCGCATTCACAGCAAAAGTGAGCAAGAGGTTTGAGGACTTGTTCAACCTCTATCGTAATTCTGCTGACGTGCGCGGGCGAGCTACATCATCATCCACTGTTGAGAGGTATTATGCGCCATACCTTAAGGGCTTTGAACATCTAGTAGCAAGACAACTACCAGGTGAAGGTACTTCTAATTCGGCAGGTTCGTATACTTTTTCCTCTTTTAATGAGATTGGTGTATATGCAAATACTGATCATTATTCTGATTTATCAATGCAAGAACAGGTTAATTTTAATTTGTTAAATTTTTGGAAACAAAATCAAAACATGTATAAAACTTTATCCCAAATTGCACGGGATGTACTGCCAGTGCAAGCCTCCACGGTTGCTTCAGAGTCGGCATTTTCAGCCAGCGGGAGGGTTTTGGATGACAGGAGGAGTCGTCTTAACCCCGAGTCGCTCGAGCTATGTGTATGTTGGAAGGATTATCTTGATGCGAAATACCGCGAGCAAGATAAACCGATTGATGATAGGAAGAGCAGTGACTCGGATATTGAAGTACTTCTGGATGATTAGGTAATTTGTTTTTATTTTCCTCTTTTGATCCTTTTGGTTGACGTTGCAGATTTCTTGATCTTTGATTGCTAATATTTTGGATAGACATGCATTATTATTTTGATTGTTAGAATTTTAAGAATAAATTTTTTCACAAAATATACTTTTTTTCCATATATATAAAATAAATTTTTACAAGCAAGATATATATTTTTTCGTATATATAAAAAAATAGGTAACTTCGCCTGTTTGTTTACAAGCAGCCGGTCCCAAGCCCGGATAAAAGGAGGAGGGCCTATGAATACATTTATTATTTTTCTATATAAATTGTTATGTGTTAAGATTTTATTAATAAAGCTCACCAAGAAGAGTATGAAAATGTTTAACATATAATAAAAAATATAATGGCTAACAAATAAATATGTATATACATACATACATATATATGTATATTACTTATAATGAAATAAAAGGATAAAGATTAGGTTCGTTAAATTGTGAATATTGCCTAGAGATGAAATTTAAAATTGAATAACAAGAAGAAAAAAAAAAAAGGGCCCGGGCCCGGCCCAAGCCCGGCCCTAGATATTGGGCCTAGGGCCAGGGCCTGGACTGGGCCTAGGTTTGCCTTCGGCAGGCCCGGCCCGGCCCGGCCCGGTTGGCAGCCCCACTGGCCCGGCCCCGGCCCGGCCCCACAGCAGGCCCGATAGGCTTGGGCTGGGCCGGCCCAAGCCCGGCCCTTTGACAACTCTAGTTACATGACCTTCCATATAGTATTACTAAGAGAAAAATTCAAAGTGATAATAGTAGATGTTCCTATATATGAGGAGTCATAGTGCCTTTCTAGATAAATATAACTCGGAGTGACTTGAAATTTTACAGAAAAAGTTAAATATATACAAGGGTGATCTCCATCAAAATTGAGCAAAAACGCACGCCTAGATCTTCAAATCTTCACGATTGACTTACAGCGTACACGCACACTGCAATCGGGCATGTAGGTGCTGTGCTTGAAGGGAACGAGGTTTGGCGAGCTTGTGAGTGCTATTTTGGGAGGGCACATAAGTGTTGTGCTAGGCAAGCGTGGCCGCATGGGCACTATGCTAGGCGGGCACAGGGACATAGTGCTTGTCATGGTTGGCCCATGACAATATTCCATAAGCTCCCAAGGGGCCACTTGGGGATGGGTACTACACCAAGATCATCACTACCCCTGAATGAGTGTGGAGGAAGAGGGTTGGTTGTTACCCATGTTTAAAGAATATTTCTCCTACCTCCAAGGGCGGATCAGG
>JAVXUP010004151.1:0-40145 GCA_033070095.1 Escallonia herrerae | reverse complement strand
CTCGTGGTCAACCACCCCTCATTCTCCGGTCACGCCCCTTACCGGAAGTACCGCCCAACACCCCCGCGCACCATTGCGACACTGAACACCGCACAGCTTCATCACCGGTGAACCCAAAGCCGCATGCCTGACACCGTCGCCCTCTATTGGAAGCACCGCCCGCCACAACCTCCAAAACAGCCATGGAATCACTACTGTCGGCAGGGTATCCGGTCCCCGATGGCCGATTCCGGCCAGTGTCATCACCTAACAATTCACTGGTCAATCGGAAAACTTTGAGATTCATTCCATTTTCATGAATCAAGGAAATAACAAGGATTACCGGTCCCCAATGCTTCATATCTCTCTCTCTCCCCCTCCGATCAGAACAAAATTCGCCTATAGGCGATGGCGATCTACACTCCCCCTTTTTCCTACAAAAAGTCAACCGACGATGGCTATAGATCGGTGCCCGACTGCAACATTTTTTTTTTTTAACTTGATGTATGTAGCCAAGAGTGAAGAGCCAGACATCTCAGTCCCTCCAAAATCCAAGACGATACTGTGTAGTTAATATACAAGGGTAAAAATGTCTTTTTGTGTCCCACCGTTAACACCGTCAAAGAAATGGAGCGGAGTGTAATTTTCAAAGATAGGGGGGTCCGTGTGTAATTTGGATAAACCTCAGGGGTGCCGTGAGTAATTAACCCAAGAAGATTCATGGGAAAGTACACACCAAATACTACAGAAACCCCAAGATATTACAAAACACAACTCCAAAAGAGATAAACATATATCCTAGCCGACATGATTCGACAGTTCCGAATCTAAAAAACAGTCTCTTTCTCACTTTTTAAAATCTTAACAAAATAAAAAGTAATCAAGAAAAGTGTGTTTCCCATAGCCACATACCCTTGGGTTAAATGCTTACCACAAACGCAGAGATGATAGTCGTAACAGATGCTCCAATGAAACCCTCCCAAGTTTTCTTTGGGGACAACTTGATTAACGGGGTTTTACCAAAGAAGAACCCGAAGATATAAGCAGCAATATCATTTATGACAATCAGTGATGCTGGAAGAAGGAACCTGAAATATTAAAAAAATGTATCTGGAAGTCCTTTCTCCAAAGTAAACTACTTGTGGAACTAATCTACACTAAATAGGAATAACAAACTCAAAAGGGATCTTCAAGCAAGGTTACCAGAAAATTCCTTCAAAAATGTTGGCTACAGTGAAAGATGACTGTGTAAACACCACAATAAGAATCATATGTGTCCATGCATATTGGCCAAATTGATACTTGTACATCTTCTTCTTTAGAGTCAGAATGAACCACATAAAACCTGAGGCCGGTCATGCAGAGAAAGTTCAGCAATAAGTACTAATCCACCTTATTTCCACAAAGAAAAAAGGAAACAAAAATGAAGGAGAAACCAGGAGACCTAGTAGACAACGGAAGCATGCAATTGTGTAAAAACACCAGTAGCAAAATCACAGGAAAATAGTTTAAACCATGCACTAAAAGAAAATTTCAACTACAGAATTCAATCAGTTAATAGATATTCCTCAAAGCCACTGTCAGAAACAACCACACAGAACAGATAACACTAACCTGCAATATACAAGAAATAACAGGTAACCATGTGATACTTGATAAATCTGCCCACGAGTTGATATAAAAACTTGTCAGAAGTAACAGTATTGACAAGACGTTGACTGAGGATGCGGCCATATACAAACAGCACTGCGGTGAAGAAGAAGTGCCTGCATAAAGAATAAGAAGACAATAACATTCCATAACTTGGCTGTCTTCGTATATAAATGTTAGTAGATATTTGAAAATCCCTAGAATAAAGCAGACTAGGATAAACTGACCAGTCCAATTATACAAAAAAAGGAAGAAAAGTCAGAAAAGACACTACCATAATGCAGGTTGGCTCACCAATTCAGAAGCCTAAATCCTGGGAGTTGCCTATCTTCGTGTGCTTTCCTAAGTAGACTGAACAGCTCTCTTGCCATGAAGATTTGGATAACTACGATCATGGCCCATATATAGAGATGACCCAGGTAGATTACAAGGACAAAGCCACCAATCATCCAAATAGACGAGTGTGCACGTATCCACATTGACCTGTATTTATTTTGATCATTAACAAGTAAATGGCCTCCATTTGCTTTGCCAACGTCTAGGGGAACCTGGCATCTCAAAGAAATTGATAAACATATCAAAAACAAAAGCATCAGTTTAGTAATACAGCTTATAGCAGAAGCGAAAAACAGACACGTGCTACAACAGCGCATTCTTGTGTTCAAAGAATCCAGGCTCCCATTAATAGATATGTATTCTTTATCAAGTAGCTACAAAGACAGTTACCACAGTAATTTGTTAACAAAGAAAAAAATGATAATCATCAGGCTTTAACAAACAGAAGGTAGTAATTACAGAAGGACTTGTTTTCCCAATCGGTACAACCCAATAATTCACTAGGTTAACCAAGGCTTGGGAGAGTATCAATCGCAACCAATTTGGATAGCTATATCGGCATTGGCTCCAATAACAGCTTACCTCGTTTGAACCTTTACGACGCCGTGGCCGACCAGTAGGCGCTGCTGGGGCACTGCTACCACTATCCTTTTGCATGGTTCTTCTATTCCCTTTTTTACTCAACTAGCACTGTTCATAAGTATAAGATATGAACACCTGATACATAATGACGACGAGATGAGATACGAAAGGAAGCATGACTGATATGGTCAATACATTACACAATCAGCAAGAAACATAGGTTTTACTAGACAAACAGATATCTCGGGAGTGCTAAGATGGTTCAAGCAAAATCATATGAACTACGGAATATCACAAGAAAATCCATCAAGAACCACAGTGAACAGTTAGGAGCACGAGCAAAGGATTATAAGAAAAATTTTCTGTCAATCCTTACTTATTCAGCATCTAACAACTGCATCATCTGAGTGCTTGGGGAGCTGCTAAGTAATGCATAGAAGCAAGGGTAAGGATATGTCATACGAGTCTGTGTCTCTAACATGCTCACTTAGATATGCAATAGCTCATCCGACAGCAAGGTGCCCTATAAGTGCTGTTCAAAGACTTTGCACCTAAAACTCAGTTGCTCAACGCTTCTCTCTCAATTAGCATTATCTTACAAAATAACGAAGGAAGTGCCAATTTCTAGTCCTAGAGGAATATAGATTGTCAGAACGTGATATACATTGTTCGGTCAATTCTCTGACAGCTAAGCTCTACCATTGTATCAGAGCTCTAGTTTGGCAAGATTGTGGGTTCAAGTCTTTCGACTTGCAGTTAGGTCCCCGTTATGTTTGTGCCTATGTAAGCAGTTTGTTATCTTTGTGTTGTGTATGAACCTTGACAGCTAAGTTAACAAAGATTTCTAAATGTGGATCAGGCCCCATACACGTGTCTCCATCTACAAGTAGAGCTGATCAACATGAATACTACAAGACTACAGTCACCAGAGAGGGAAGTAGGAAGAGCTGAGGGGGAAAGGTGATTAACCATGTAAAGACCTATAGCATGTATCCCTACATCGACAAATGTGACTAATGCTTCTGTAATGCCTCCAAACAACTGGCGGTGTAAAAGCAACGCTCCAACGTCGCTATTGAGATGACACCTCAATTTCGAACACAATGAATCAACTAACCGGCCTTACTAGCATCACGCTTGTGGTCAATTTCGACAAGGCCAAAATTTCATATGCCAAACAAGGAAATACAATCTCTTCACTCCACAATGTACTAGAGATACTACATCTAATCTAAGAACTAAAACAGAATATGTCAAGACGGGACGCCTATCAAACTTACGAAGCTAAGTAGCATGGACACAGACACTGCGTCTGACACCGACACCAACCGGGACACCGGACACCGCAATTTCCAAAGATTTTGGACACAGCAGGACACTGCTGAATTTCTCTCTCTCTCTCTCTCTCTCTCTCTCTCTCTCTATATATATATATATATATATATATATAATAAATTCTAAATCTAAAATAGTAAACAATAATCAATAACCACAAAACAAGCAACTCAAATAAAAGTCATACTTAAAATTTACATGCAATATAGTACAAAAAAATACGGTACATAACATAACAAAGTACTTCACCACTCAACTCTTACTAAGTAATGCAAACAGGTAACAGAAACAGGGAACTCTTGCAAAGTCATAAGAAATTACTTCACTACTTAACTCTTATAAAGTCACACAACTGTTATCTCTTTCCTTCGACCAAGGGCTCAATTTACATCAATAGTGTCATCTTCGGATGTACCGAAACGAGAGAGAGATGAGAGAGAAAGAAGGAGACCTCGGTAAAGAAGGAAATAAGAAATAGATGAGAGAGAAAGACGAAGGTACCTGTTGCTGGAATCCGGCGACGGCGACGAGATACGAAGGCGACCAGTTTGGGTGGGTCGTCTGATTCGTTCTCTTCTCTTGACGCCGCAAGAAGACGACTCAGGAGACAGCGTTAATGGGTCGATCTAATTAGGCTACCTTAAAGTTTATTTCTCAAATACCTCCAAAATTGTAAATTATTACACACAAACGCCCGAAATAAGTTTAAAATTTTGTATTTTGGTCCCATACGTTTTGACACTTCTTCATAAGGTGTCACGAAGTGTCGGAGACAGACGCTTAACAGAACTTTTTAGCATGACTAAATCAGTGTAACAAAAAAATATTTAATGATAATCAATTGTCATTATATAAAAGGGTTGTAATTATCTTCCTACTATCAGAATAGCAGCTGAATTTTTCCACTAAAATTTCGAAAGTATTACTTTATTTATTACTAGTTAAAACTCTCTTTTGTCGCTAAAGATTTCCTAACTGCAAAGAACTTTTCACTTGAACGGGGTTAAGATTGTATTTTCGTTTAATAGAATATAAAGGTAGAGTGCAAGTATAAAAAGGTAGAGTGTGAATATAGCTTTCTTTTTTAGCAAGTATATGTAGATAAATGTGAAGAATTGATACGCATCCACATTCCACGATCTTCACTTACCTTCTTAGGGAAAAAGAAGAATATAGAAATGTTCTAAACCTAAGGAGTGGAGAATAACTTTTTATAGCGGAGATGGAGCACAAATATTCTTTCTAGATATGTGCTTTAAGCGAAGAAATAGGAGTGGCCAGCTTGCCAATTTCGTCCAAAATGCATTATGGCGGAGGATTGACAATTGAGCTTTGCAAAAAAAGTCGTTTGAGCTTCCTTGATATACTTTTAGTGGCAATTTTGAATGCTTTGGCGATGACTAAGAATGCTTTTCGCAATTATTGAATTCAAATATTACCTCTCTTATTGAACTAGATCAGTAATGAGAACGTTAACATTGATTAAATATGAGGCCATAGATGACTTTTATTAGTGGCTCTTCTACTTGCATCGTGCTGTTTAGGTGGCATTTGATGATAAATTAGTTTGGCATCAAAGAGCAAACTGAAGATCATTTCCAACTGCTACTAATCATGTGCATACTTGGTTGCACTTTAGCATTTATTGGTTCTTAGATTTATCTATGTGTGAAGGAAATGCATTTAATATCATCCTTTTTTCTTAACTAATTTGCACAACACTTTACATTTATATTTTCTCATTCGAAATGTAGTGCTTAGATAATTCCAAGTAAAGAATATTGTGTGGTTGATTCCTCAATGCTAGACCTTTGTATTGATTGGACTTTCGACCGTCTCCATGTACTCTCCCCGCGCCTTGACCCTTGTAGCAATATGAGTCTATAAGCTTCGGTTTGTCGCCTCATGTTCCTTCTCTTAGTCCTGTCCTTTATTTGTCTCGTAATATCACACTTGACAGTTCATTTGGCATTTATGTATCCTATGTGGCAAACTACTTAGTATCACAAAAATTATTTCTGCATTTAACTGTATTCACGATGTTACAGGCTCAATTCAACAAAATGCATGTAAGATAAGCCTCAAGGCTTCGAGGGAGGAGTCACCGCACCTATCACTTTGTGTGATTGGAATTTACTAAGATGATAAATTTTGGAGGTAGCCAAATTGTAATAGAAGCTGCAACCCTTTCACTTAGAACAAGTTAACCGTTGCTAAGTAAGGTTGGTGACATATTTACACACAGCTTCAATAACAATTGTTACCAGCGAATTTGAACATCACTAAAATTATAAAATTAGCGATGACTAGCTATCACTAATTGTCACTCATTGACAAGGTTTTAGTCTAATCAGTGATAACTAGCTACCACTAATTAGTTCGAAAATCACTTGGCACCGTACTAACAGAACCTTGGGATGAGTTACGGGCATACACTAGGTGTCTAGCATCTAAGGTGATTAGATGTTAATCACTTGTCAAGCGTGCAACAATGACATCCACCAGGACTTGCTTCATGACATGTTGCTGCGACAGCACCTCACATCTTTTTTGAGCATTATCATCTTTTGTGTATCATACCTGGATAAAATGATCTGTGATCTGTGCATTTTATGATCGTGGGATGTCATGATCTTACGAGTATAGCTCTAAAATTATGTAAGTCATCTGGCTAGATCTTTAACACACTTGTGATATTTTCTTGTCTATCTATCATATTCTTAATAAAGATTCATGTGGTACCCGTACAACATGTTTCTGTAGTTCTTCATAACCATTTGACACCAAGATTAACCAACTCCCTCGGCTCTAGACCCTTTCCATCAACTCTTGTGGCAGCTCTTGCACCATTGACATGGGAAGTTTGGCCATCTTCTCTGACCTTCTGAGCGAGCAAATGGCGGTTTCTCAGCTAGCCATCTTCACTCTTCTTCCTCTTTGCTCTTGCTCACGATAGGTGCCCTTAAGGGATCTATCACTTGCCTGGGCAGTGTCTCCCTTACAAGCTCCCTGGTTTGTCTTCCTCCTTCCATTTAAGCTTGATGGTCATGCTTGAAGCCCGAGTTAGAGGCCTCCATAAAAAAGGTATTTAGTCACACGAGGAAGAGAACATAGCCATTCATGTGGTAGTAAGTCTATGCGGTGCAAAATAAGCTCTCTGGCATTGCTCCAATATGAATAGAATGAGATGGGTTAAAGTGCAGTTTAACTGTGAATGAGGTAACTTCGGGGGGAGACTCAAGACGACTCATAAGTAGACATTTCATGTAAGATCAAATTTAGGCTAAATCTTCCGCATTGTTTATTGTTAATCTATGTCGTTAGTCGCTAAAAGAGAACAATAATAACGTACGAGGCTTCAAATTAAGAGGAAGCATGCAAGGGAAAAACAGAAAACTCCAAAATATATATTGCTAAAATTGATTGTAGTTAGAATCGAGCACGATTATCAGTTCCAATCTTAACTAGTAATATACTCGAACTAGGGTGGTCGTATCATCTATATAAGCATGCATTTGCTTTTAAAACTAGAGTTGTAAAGCATACACGTTCTCTCTTCTTGCTTATAGTCGTGCTCGGGCTCGTCTTTGCCAAATTATGCTTGTCTTCCCGCTTGAAACTTTTGTACAAACTCTTTCTTCGGAAATAGCAAAAAAGCATGTTTGATATAGCGATCGTGAAATAAGCAGACCTTGAAAGCTTAAGCCTGTGTTCTAGTTCGTGTTCATGGATGGCCTGATGATTTTCAAGCATTTAACTTTAACAAACAACTTACATATTAAAGTGAGAAATTACACTCACCCTCACACACACACACACACACACACACAAATGATACAAGTATATAGAGTTAATCAGTTCTGCGCTGCACTACATAAGTTATGAAAATTTCAAAGAATTTAAGTGTTAACGAGCTTACTCATGAACGACCGGGTGATTCAGTCTCCATGCATTCGTGAATTAATATTGAATCTAACTTGGAGATCAAGCTCGCTTTGTTTGATAGATGAACAACTATGAAAAAGTAAAACAAGTAGATCAGCGAGCCTCTTGATGAACAACTAATCCATTTTCCTCCCTCGGTAGAACCCTAGTTCTTAGCTTTGATACATACTTCTCAAACTATATCTCACGTGGAAACTATGATACTATTTTAAGTCAGACCCAAAAGTAGATGTCTGAACTGAGCTTTGTGGGTTTTATTTTGGAGGGACAGGGGCTTTGGTGAGGCGAAAAGGCATAACCAAATCATTAAAAGCCCCTTTATAAGTAATCTTGCTCTGTAAATTTGCTTGTCACACAGGTTGTCTTTGCTCATCTCTTTCTGCGATCCGTACCTGATATCCAACTTCGAGAAATATCTCGTGTTTATAGATTGATTAGGGCAAAGTTTTCTCCAAAGTTGGGAAAAAATGGAGAGAGAGGAAAGGGAGTACTCTGTTAAGACTTTTGGAACACCAACAGAACACATTCATCTCTTAGAAAGAAACTATTCATGAATGCACGGTAATAAAATTCTCTATTCTTTTCAACATTTCCTTCCCAAAAGAATAAAGTTTATGCAGGTAACTGTCTTTCTTGTTGTTTGTGAGTCGAAGAGAGAATGAGAACGTTGGAAAGAGTAGAGAATGTTATTACCGTGCATTCATGAAAAGGCCATATACATGCTGGAGGAGCGCTCTTGCTTTGATCGGCAGGTTCCATTCTGCAGCCCCTCGGGTGGGGGGAAGCGGGGTCGCTAGGCAAAAAATGAAAATGCCGTGAACAATATAATGTGTTCTATGCACTGTAGAAATTAGATTTGCCACATCAAAATTGTTAGCCCAGAGTTCTTCATGAATTCAAGCATGCAAATCAGCTCGAAGATTATTGCGGCAAGGGAAGGACTTACCAGATTCCAGCCATCAACTTCCCTTGCATTCTACTTCATTGAGATTTGTACGAACTTGTTAAGTTAGTGAACTCAAACTTAATAAATGTTAAACTAAAAACATCCCTAACATATCTTAAGTCAGCTACTCACCGGCATAATGGTTTTCCTTCTTAGTCATTTAATAGGGGACATATAACTTGTTGAGGTATCTATCTCGCATCCCTAGGAATAACTTGTAGGTCGCTTCTTATACCTTGTGAACTTATCCCCCATTGAGTGTGCTTTTAAGTTGGACACTAGTCTTATCATAACTGGCTCATGTTGAACTTACTACTCTACCAAATGACAAAAAAATCGAGACCAAATTAGAGCAATTCAATGTTGAGGACTCCAAGCCGTATTTCATGCATCCAGGTATTGAAGCCTGAAGCCTAGTGGCAGATGTCACTTTGTCTACATTTCGGATGCAGCAGATGTCACTTGTCTGCCAGTTGGGTCGTTGCAGATTAATAACTACCTCGCTAAACAAGGGATATGTCTGTCATATGTTATAATGACCTTGAATGATTTACCAAATAGTCTGGACCCCCTCACACTTCTAGAGATCAGTTCCAAATGCAAGGCTTGACGTCCTTTCAGCTTTGATGGATTCACGGTTGTGAGGAGTAACCTGCAAGCTTAGGGAGCTGCATGTTGTTTTTAAATGCACTACAGATCGGCCCTTTCTTGAATGAGCTTAGTATATTCCCAAGTCTTAATGGTATTTAATAACTGTAGCTCTACCCAATTACTGTAGAGTTGTGGGGGGATGGCCATATTGGATTTACATCTCTGACAACTAGACTAGATTAACTAAATTAAGCTCATTATTTATTATTAGGCCTACACCTGTGATCTATGTTATATGGACTCCTCAAAATGGGCAAAGTACCCGTGTCGAACACTTGACACTTGGACATAGGTATGAGATATATGTCCAACACATCTCATAAGATATGCCACAAAGAACACTATATTATAGTGTTTCTTTTAGTTCATTATTACTTTGAGATGATCTCACTCTAGATTAGAACCATTGCCTAAGTTAAAACACCATGTAGACTAAGAAATAAGAAAAATACAAGATAGATAGGAACATTTTGGCGTGTCCTCATGTCTTGGATATTGAAAAATAGACGAATCCGGTACTTGGACACGCATCTGTTTCGAATACTCGTACCGAGTCCATGTAACATAGCCTATGATAATAATAATAATAATAAATCTTACTTATTAATAAAGCCCAATATTGTAAAATAAAAAGGGCAAATACGGGGTGTCTACGCTCTATATTTATAACTTTTTGTGTTTTAGTTCATACCATTCCCTTGTTACCACTTTGAAATTACCAGAACAATAATGCAATTAGAATCAATTGGACAAATTTGTCAGTTGCTAAAATGCCTTGTGTTTAAAAACTTGTGAAGTCCAAGTTATTAGCCAAATACTATTGTATATGTTCTGCACTAGGGTCTTTATAACAATTGGGCAGAAGTATCCAATAAATAGAGGTTCATGTTTGTGCCACTTGTTTTTTGGTCGCATCATTATTTACTTGTCCTACCAAATTAGGAGAAGGCAATACAAATGTAACAAGTGGAAGAATTCTTCTTAGGCTAGAAGACCCCAATGTCACTCATGATCACCTAGAGTGGTTGGACATAACGTGGACTGGACTGGACCCATTTACTGGACTTGAAAGGACTGGACTAATGAGCTCAATATTAATTAGGCATATATACACTTCGCCCCCTGTACTTTAGGTCAGGAGCATTATGACCCCATCTTTTTAATTTAAAAAGTTGCATTAGACCTACCTCTACTCCTCGAAAGTGGATAAATTTGATGGTTTTCATCCAAGTTAACACACTTTTTGGATAAAGTGTTTGCTATTTTTTAAAGTCCAAAATACCATTTTCTTTTAACAGATATACAAAGCCCACCTCCCCCCCAAAATACTGTACGAACAACCTCGCACACGCACACACAATCACACTGAAAAACACACACCTATACCCACACATAAGCTGGAGTGTCTATTAATATACTTATCAATAAGGCCCAAAGAAATAAAATAAAAGGGCCACAAAAATGGAGTGTCTACACTTCATATTTTTTCTTTGGTTTTAGTTCCCTAGTTATCACTTTGTAATTATTGAAACAGTAATGCAATGACAATACATAAAATCTAAATAGACTCCTGCCAGGTCGGACATTAGAATCAATCGGGCATATTTGTCAATTGCTAGAGTCCTATGTATTTTGAAACTTGTGAAGTCCAAGTTTATTAGTCAATACCTGTATATGTCCTGCACTATGTTCTTTATAACAAAAACTTGTCAGCTTTTAATACTTGGGCATGAAAAGATACTGATAAGAAGAAGTATCTAATAAACAGAGGTACATGTTTTGCCTCTTTTTCCGGTTGCATCATTTTTATTTGTCCTACCAAACTAGGAGAAGGCACTTTACGTGTAACAGGTGGAAAAATTCTTAGGCTAGAAGACTCCAATGTCACTCACGATCACCTAGGCCAGCTAGACATTAGGTTCTTTTTGAAATATATACACTTTTTCAGGGTTAGCTTCTTTTTTTTCCAAAAAAACTAAATTCATTGTCTTCTCTTTTTTTTTTCCAAAAAACAGCTAAATTCATTTTCTTCCTTTTTTTTTTTTTTCCAAAAACAGCTAGATTCATTGTCTTCCATAGATATTGTGCTACTGAAGATATGTTTTTTCTGCTCCGAGCTTATATCCGTCTGTTTTGTCCAATCACTTATTCAAACCACTAAGACTGCTATCATTGATCACGATTATATCCAAATGCATGGTAAACAATGAATAAGCCTATCCATAAGCACAATGTTCAGAGGGAAACAAAGGAGCATGCCAAGAAATATGGTGATGCACATCTTGGACTGCTTCACAAACTGTCACCCTTGCATAACTGTAATTTCTGTTTGCATTTTTTTTCCGATGGTTGAAGTAAGTTATATCTTCATACCATAGCAATCGCAAAAATTTTCAACCTTACTGGGTGCAACATCTGTAATATACATGCGGCATACTCAGATGTTCTGACACCTGGTTCCTGAATGAAGTTACTTACATAGGGTAAAGATGTTGTTGCTTATGTACACTAAGAGATTAATTTGCAACAGAGTAACGCCTACAATCTAGAAGTCCTTGCTTGCTTAACAATTAACAAGTAAAATGAAAATCACGATATCATCAAAATCCATGGGAAACATTGAATAAGGTTTATCTGTAGGCACAATGTTCAGAGGGAAATAAAAGAGCGTACCAAGAAATGTGGTGATGCGCATCTTGACTGTTTCATAAACAGTCACCGTCGCATTAACTGTATTTTCTGTTTGCATTTTTTTCTCTCTAGCTGAAGTAACAATGCAAGAAGAGTTGAGATAAGTTATATTATACAAATCATACCGATAGCATTATTTCAACCTGTCTAATGAGTGCAACATCTGTGATATATGTGTGTGCAACATCTGTGATATATATGTGTGTGCAACATCTGTGATATACATGTGGCATACTCAGATGTTCAAAGTGTGTGCTCCGATTGGCAAATGGAATTGGAATTGGAATTAAGAATTGTAATTCAATGATTTGGAATTGAATGAAATTTGTAATTCCATTGATTGGTTAGCACAAAAATTTTGATTAAGAATTGAAATTGCTAAAGTAAAAAACCAAAAGGTAAATATGCAAAATGGGAGTTTCAAGTTCTTTTTTTATCAAATCATACCCCAAGCCACCCAACCCAACAAAAGAAAAAGAAAAGGAAAGAAAATGCACATAAAATGACTAAGTACATGGATAAATTGGATATATATGTGTTCAACATCCGTGATATATATGTTTGACAAACCATAATAGTATATGGATAAATTGGATTTACCTGCGGATAAATTGGATATTTATGTGTGTTCAACATCCGTGATATATATGTTTGACAAACCATAATAGTATATGGATAAATTGGATTTACCTGCGGATGTTCAAAGTGTTCATTACTTCTGCGATATCCATGATATCGTTTGGTGCCCTCAAGTTTCATTAAGATCACATAACTTCTGCACACGGATTCCACTCCATTGACCCCCCAAAAAAAACCAGCCTACCAAAAGATGAAAAGGATGACTTCACGACCTCAGTCCGACCTCCTAAATAAGTGCATTGCACCAGCTGCCAAAGCTCCCCCTGGGGTAGTACCCAAAACACCATCATGTAGTCCCCAAGATGAATTCTTTGAACCCAATTCCAGAGTGTCAGCGAGTTTCTGCTCCTCATCCAACTTCCGGCCCCTACAAAAAGAATAATAGTACAAGAACACCAGATCTGTATGAGAAGCTGCGCTTGTTATGGGATATAAACAAGCATGACATTAGAAAACCATCTGAAGGTTAAGAACCAGCATGACATTAGAAAACCATCTGAACGTTAAGAACCAGAAAACTGGTTGTTGAAATCGCACCAAAAGAATCCCATGTCTTCTTACATAAAAATCGGTAAAGGGAACAGGAATAAATTAACAAGTACAGAAAACTCAAAGCTAGCATCAATCAGGCCCTCTGCCCCTCCGCCCTTGTTTGACAGTAGTCATAACTCCAAACATAGTTGCAGAACGGGAAACATGCAAAACATTTCAATTGTACGCAGTCACGGTTAAAAAGATTGTACCCACAAGTTATAGTGTCTCAAAACACACGACCCCTAAAAACTTCCCTCACCTTTCTATTGAAGAAAAAATTGTGGATTTTCAATTACAAAGCCACAATTTAACGACTTTCTGGAAAAAAAGAATTGTTTTCCGGTTCGTTCCACCATCCCGATTAATGAATCATTTTCAACAAAATCTTTTGATTCACATGTACCACGTTCCCATCACTTCTTAGATAATAGTTACGGCTAAATTATACCATGGAGCTCAGAATAAAATTTGTTTTTGAGCCAATCTTCTCAATCTTTATTGGGCCGAAGCTCTTGACTTTTTTTTTCCTATGAGCGGATTCATTTAACTATTGATCATTCTCTTGGCTATATGATTTATTCAGGGGAGACATCGAGCTTCAAGAAACAATACAAAAATGTATAACTGCCCAGGAATTTCAACTGCTCTCATATTCATCACTATATGAATTGGGTTCAAGCTTTCCCCAACCTCTTCTCATGAATATTATCCTGACATATACGAAAGAGTGTGGTTCCTATAATTAATTTGTGTGCATCTCTAGTAAGATGTTTGCGGATACAACATATACTCACATATATATTATGTGCGATAGTGCAAGACATATACCTATACCTACGTGCACTATCCTGAAATCTATGCACTCGGCCATGTCCGCAATCTATGCACTCAGCCATGTCCGATTCCTATTTCAAGTGGAAATGACATAGGCTGAAATATCGATTAACTATGGCCCCGTACGCTTACCATATTTGTTTTCTGTTTTCATTTTCACAATTTTCATATTCAGTTTGAAAACATGTTCCTGTACTTTTATTATTTTCACAAAAAAAGTTTAGCTATTTTTTCTTATATTGGGTTAAGTTTGAGTGAAAAACAGCTGAAAACACCTTTTAGGTGTTTTCAGTTTTTTGTTACTATTTGAGTAATTTTATCCAAAACGAAAACAGAAAATGGTAAAAGTACGCAAAAAAAAAATCTTTTTCATCATCATTGCTAAAAACAGAAAACGAATATGGTAAACGTACGGGGCCATATGCAACTAAAAGGACACTTTTTGGCAGAAGGGCGAGCCCTACCTTTGATAGTTCCTTGCGGATGTGTTCTCTTCGCAAGGTTTCAAGACGATACAGTGGGTCTGCTTAGGTGGTTGTTTAAAGGGGATTCCACCAAACTTCACGTGTAAACGTGACCTTTGGCGGTTTTGCTCTCTAAAATGTTCACATTTTTCGAAAAAGTGAGTAACCCATACCATTTTTGTCCAGAATCAAGAACGTTGGTGTTTAAAGAGCAGATACAGGACCAAGTTGCGTAACGGAAAAGCATCAAACTTATTCCGCACCCCTCCCCCTCATCCCCATTTGGTGTATATCAAAGACATATCAACTAAGATAAAAGTTTGTAATTCTAGACTGCCACAATGAAAATTAAATGAATGGAGAGGCTCGTATATAGATGGTAGAACCATGCATTAATAATCATTGGGCAAACCCTCTTCAGTATTATTATCTGAAGTATGTCAAAGGATAAAGTACTTGCAATAACCAAAAACATATAGCAGCGGGAGAAGTCCAAAATGCCACGGAATTAGATCACAAATAAGATGGCAAGAAGATGAAACAACATATGCTACTTACACCAGCACAGCACCTCCCATGGGAATACCACATTCAACAAGGAAAGAGCGGGAAGACACCACGTAAGCAAAGCCGCATCCACCGGTGAAGTTCGAGCCCGTCTTGGATACTCTCCCTTGGTGCAATGCAGGGGCAATAAAGATTCGTCGGACTCATTGTCGTGCACACGCTTCTTGTCTTGCCAAAGCAAACAAAAGAGGTCATTGTCCAAGTGAAATAAGCACGGGTCCAATTTTGCCGTCCACAATTGGGGCACCCCTATGGCCTCCAAACCCTTAATACTAACCGAGCAGAACCACTTTTTTGCTCCAAGTCGTAGGTAAACAGCTCGGTATCGAAAGACCAATAAAAAGTCCGTTCATGCACCATAGGCTCTGGGCAATGATCCCTAAGCGACAGATCAGGGTCGCAAGGAGGAGCAGACTCCAGTGTTTCATCGTTGAACGTCTTCCACTCGCGACTTCAAAACAAAGGTACAGGCCGCTTCCAGATTCCCAGTCCTCTTTGGAATCGACAAATATTTGGTCCGAACCAAATGCGTGGAAGGAGCATTCGTAAGGCAAAAAATCCCAGAGGCGATTTCAAGGTAGTCCACTCCATAGTCCGCGGGTCGAAAACCTCCATCCAAGACTGGTCTGGTGGTTTGTTAGAATCTAGTTCGTCCAGGACATAGATTTTGCCGTGGAGCACCGTGGCCCAAGGTTCCACCCGAGCAATCGCCATAGGGGGACCCACCATCCAGTCGTGCTCAAGGTGATTGGTGTCGAAGAAGTTGAAAACTTTGCAGCCAATTCCATCGACCAGGCCACCGAGGCGGTAAATCGTGGATCAGATGGCAACTGTAGTGGCTAAATTATGAAGTCTATCCTTAGAGAAGGGTTCGAGCTTGTTTGCGACCTTTTCACCGGGCAGTTCAACGACTTCATGGGCACCCCTAAAGCTAAAGTTGCTGTTTTTTTTTGCCAAGGTCGTCATCCAAATGCAAGGCGTACCACTTGAATGTACGAGCATAATGTGACTGCCAGTCCCCAACAGACAGAAAAATTTCTCATCCGGTATAGATGAAGACGAGATAATGATATCAAAGCTACTTTCCAGAGAGTCGCCTTGTGCTCGGTTTATGGCCTTCGCCGGCAAGAATTTGTCTATCACCAACATTGGTGCTTTAATCCCTTTATATGTTGTATCCGCAAACATCTTACTAGAGATGACCACAAATTAATTATAGGAGAATATTCATGAAGAGGCTGGGGAAAGCTTGAACCCAATTCCTACCGTAATGAATATAAGCGCAGTTGAAATTCCTGGGCAGTTATACATTTTTGTATTGATAAGACAATCCACTATATCTTACAAGTACAAAGCCAGAATTCAGACTGATGTAATTTTCCAACCAAACCCTAGGAGGGAGACTGAGGGAGAGAGACGATAGAGGGCGGGCCAAAATTTCTGTCACCACGCCTGGAATGAATGAATCAAGCTCCTACTTCTTTCTATTTTACCTTGCTTTATTCAAATGTTAGGTATCATGCGTTTGAGCAAAGGAAGCGGGCAACGAAATCATCTATCTGCCCCACAGCTGAAATGCCAATACACTAAAGGGATTAAAGCACCAGTGTTGGTGATAGACAAATTCTTGCCAGCAAAAGCCATAAGCCGCGCAAAAGGTGACTCTCCGGGAAGTAACTTTGATATCATTATCTCGTCTTCATCTACATCGGATGTGAAATTTATCTGTCTGTCAGGGTACTGGCAGTCACGTTATGCTCGTAAATTCAAGTGGTACACCTTGTCTTTAGAAGACAACTTTGGCAAAAAAAAAGCAACTTTGGCTTTGGGGGTGCCTGTAAAGTCGTTAAACTGCCCGATGGAAAGGTCGCAAACAATCTCGAACCCTTCTCTGAGGATAAACTTCCAAATTTAGCTACTACAATTGCCATTAGCTCCACGATTTACCGCCTCGATGGCCTGGCCGATGGAACTGGCTGTGAAATTCCCGATCTCGACTTCTTCAACACCAATCACCCTAAGCACGACTGGATGGTGGGCCCCCTGTGCAATTACCCGAGTGGAACCTTGGGCTGCGGTGCTCCACGACAAAATCTACGTCCTGGACGGACTAGATTCTAACAAACGACCAGACCGGCCTTGGATGGAGGTTTTCGACCCGCAGACTATGGAGTGGACTACCTTGAAATTGCCTCCAGGATTTCTACCTTACGAATGCTCCTTCCACGCATTTGGGTCGGACCAGATATTTGTGAGGAATGGGAATCTGGAAGCGACCTGTACCTTTGTTTTGATGTGGAGGAGCGCGAGTGGAAGATGTTCAACGATGAAACACTGGAGTCTGCTCCTCCTGGCGACCATGATCTGTCGCTTAGGAATCATTGCCCAGAGCCTATGGTGCATGAACGGACTTTTTATTGGTATTTCGGTACCGAGCTGTTTACCTACGACTTGGAGGCAAAAATGGTTATACTCGGTCAGTATTGAGGGTTTAGAGGTCGTAGGGGTGCCCCAATTGTGGAGGAAAAAATTAGACCCGCGCTTATTTCACTTGGACGGTGACCGCTTATTTCACTCGATCATGTGTTTGAACAGCTAGTTGGGTAACCTGACAAAGCACATCATTTGTTGCTTGTCACTTGATTGTGTTATGACCAGTGGAGGAACCAGGAGGTGCAAAAAATATATATCAAAAATTTTAAAGTAAAATGATATACAAAAACTGAGTGCACTTTCCAATTATAAACAAAAAAAAATGCTAAAAAGCATCCAAATAATGAAGCATAACGCAATTAACAAACATCCAAATAATGAAGCATAACGCAATTAACAAACATCCAAACAATGAAGCATATTGCAATTTACAAACACAAAACATACTAACGAATAAGAATGAAATAACATACTAACGAATAAGAATGAAATATAACTAACTCTCACTTCAATTCCAAAACAAATTATGATTGCTTTTTCTTCTATCTTCTCCTCCTATTCTTGCATATAGCGAGGGTAAGCCAACCAGGCTTATTCAACCATAGTCACGTCAACAGCTGGTGATGACAGCTTTTGCATTCGCCCAAAAGTAAGAGCGGATACGAGTACTCAAATAGCGACAACATTCACAGCTAATGAAATAGCTGCCTATTCCTTCACAAGAACCATGGCATGAGATGCTTATTATAGGAATCTTCTTCATCCTTTTCACTCGTGCTAAAGAAGAAGGATCTTAGCAATTGAAGAAGAAATAATCCTGCTCTTTTTGCCCAGTAACGCTAATTTACCAATCACCTTAATTTTATGAAGCCTTTATAAAGTATTTTCATATTCTGAAGCACTAGGCAATGGCAACATAATCATATAACCAACTTATATAATTACACCGGTCACAGCCTCCAGCATGAGTCTATGTTATGCATTACATATGCAACAGACTATTTTGAGATAGTGGCTGAAACACCCAAATGGTTTCAGAGTAACATTTCATTAAGACAAATTCACAAACTCATGGCAGTAACATTTCATTGAGACAAAATTTACATACACATCCAAATGGGTAATACAAGTACATGCTTACAAATTGGGATGGCCAAGGACCCAAATCCCTTAACCTGAAAATCTGAAGTCTGGATTCCGAACAAATTGGGATGGCCAAGGACCCAAATCCCTTAACCTGAAAATCTGAAGTCTGGATTCCGAACAGCAATTGGGATATTTTGGTGCTCCGCTCTCCGCCAATTCTATACATGCAGCTGTTAACGCTCTCTCGAACTTACGAGCTGCCACTCCTACAAACATCAGAACACATATTTAGCTAAGCATTGCTTTTATTTATTTTTTTTCTCGTAATATTGCAGAAATATTGCATATTTATCTCCATCTTTCAGTTCTTTCTCACGAGGGACAAGCTATGACATTCAACAAGTTTGTAATCATCTTTGATTTTTGCTAAAACCTCATTTTAGGGCGTTTGATAGTGTCATGAAAGTCATACGACATGAAAACTACAAAAAGCTCTGGTATATATAAGGATGTGGTGCCTGTGGTTTTTTAACAATGCTAGAGAAATTGGCCCGAAATAGGGATGGCAATGGGGCGGGTTGGATGCGGGTTTCACAAGATCCGCACCCGCCCCGCCCACCCGATCCGTACTGCCATTTTGAAGATTCAAAGAGCAAATTCTATTAAAATCATCCGGGGACGGATCTGTGACAGTGGCTGAGTGGGGATTCGCCGGGGAAGGCGACGACGGAAGCCTGATGGACGGAGCGCGGAAGGCGGAAGTACCGAAAGACGAACGGCGAAAGGCGAAGGCAGAAGGTGACCTGTGAAAGGCGACGGCGGAAGGCGACCGGTGAACGGCAGAAGGAGACCGGTGAAAGGCGACTTGCTTGGACTCACCAGTCGACGGCTGGAGGCGACCAAAGGGTAACGTGCTTGGTGGTGCGGCGGCTGAAGGAGAATAAGGAAATGGGGAAAAAGATGAAAGGGGCTAGGGTTTTCAACAGGTTATATAGATGGAGTATGGACGGCTGAGATTAAAGCTTGATTAGAGTATAAAGATGATCGGGTCGGTCCGGGTCTCGGGACAATTACACCTCAAACCATACCGCGCCCATATCCGTCACGGGTTTTGAAAATAAATACCAAACTCGTCTCGCTCATGACACAGTTATAATTAAAAAAATCCGGTTCTATAGTAGCGGGGCGCAGCAGATATCCTGTGGGTGTGGGTTGAATTGCCATCCTTACCCCCCGAAAGGACCTCAATGGTGGCCTTTTTTCCTACAGTTTTATCGAGTTCAACACTGAAAACTCGAATCTTTGGCTCATCCAATTACCATCATCCGAGGCTGCCGTTTCAAACGGTCACAGATCCGGTCACCGCCTTCGTCGCCATCTCTGATCGTTCGCCGCACTCCTCGGATATGAACGACCCACATCACTGCCGCCGTGATGGGCCGCGGATATGTGCTGAACCGGACCAACATCGTTGTCGCACCATCGCAGGCAAATGCCTCTCACGTTGCTGCGCTTTTGTACCAATGGCGGTTGTGTCCTCCAATACCGCCGCCGATCTGGACCTCCTCCCTCGCCTTTCTTCTCCTCTAACCCCGACAACCTCAGCAGCTCTTGTTCATCCAGCTCCTACCTCGTATTCGTTGAATGAAAAGGGAGAGAGATAAAAGTTGTTCGGGAGAGAACGAGTAAAGAAGGAAAAGAAAGGGGAGAGAGAGAGAGAAGGCTGTAGGCAGGGACAGATGAGAAGAGAAGGAAACGAAGTAAAATTCTACCAACCTTAAATGATGAGAACAAGGTTTGGTAGCAACATTTATGGCTCCACGGGCTTGCTTTCATAGTTTTGGCTCTGCACTCTGTTGCTGGGCCATGGAAGCTTGAAGAAAGGATGAATTCATGTACCTCAGTTTCAAGTGGCTGCCTTCTCTGAGGCAAGACAATCCCTCCTTTTAAAAAATTCAGACGTTTCACTAAATAAGAAAGTTCAGAGGGAAGGCCGAGGCAAGACTTGAAAGTGAAATAGGTTACACGTAAAGGCATCGTCCAACTCTTCCTTTCTTTCTACCAGGCAGACCAATCCCATGCCATCCGTACGACCTCCCCATTGGCATTAGTTGGCTATCTGCTCTTGCAGGCTTCATTTATCTATTGCTTGGGCTTTGGTCGAACGTTATTTAGTTGGTTGGTACGTTAATTTGCATGCAGGTTCTTGTGTTCTGATCTAAGTCAGCAGACTTTACGTATGGGTTTGATATACGACGGTATCTGCTTTTACAGCCTTCTTTCATGAAATAGTAAAAGGTTATTTAATATGTTGACCGTCTTTGCTAAATGTGAGAATAAGAAGACAGTATTAATATGATCGGCTATGTGATTTTACAGGCTACTTTTATATAATAATAATAATAATAATAATAATAATAAAATACTATTTACTATGTAGTAGTAAGAGGTTATTCACTATATTAACAGTCTTTGTGAAATGCAAGGATACGACAATAGTAATATGATGCTATGCAAGCTACTTTTATGAAGCAGTAAACTGTAAAAGGTTGTTCACTATGTAATAAGTTGTAATTCACTATGCTGACAGTCTTTGCTAAATGCAAGGATACAAAAAATGATAATAATGTAATTCTATCTGCTTTTGCAGGCTACATTTAAGAAGCAGAAAAAGTTTGTTTGCTATGCAGTAAGAGATTATTCTATCTGTTTGTATATATATATATATAGAGCTGATCCGTTGAGAGCGCTAGCAAACTGAGTTAAGTTGCTAGCGCGATCCAGCTGTCCACAAGCGATCTGTGGACTGCTCAGATCTTTTTTTTGTATTTTTTTTAAGTCTGTCCGTTACATTATGTAGCGGACGGTATTTTTGACAAATATACCCCTCAATTCCAATTACATCTGTCCGCCACATTATGTAGCGGACGGTATTTTTAACAAATATACCCCTCAATCCCAATTACATCTGTTCGCTACATTATGTAGCAGACTATTTTTTTCTCGAAAAGAGACATCCGTATTGTCAGCTCTAGAAAAGAGACAACCAACTTTTATTTTCTCTTTCCCCCTCATCTCTCATCTTCTCTCTTCTGGATGAGCTCCTTTAAGACGGTGGTTCTCTCAGGGTAGTTGGACAGCACCTCCCGTGTCCGGCGATCGAGGGCACGACCATCTTTCCCATCCTCATCCCTCTCTCTCTCTCTCTCTCTCTCCCTTGTGAGCGTGCGAGTGGCGATCGAGGCACAACTAGACCATGGTGGCGCCGGCGTCGTCGCGTTCTGGATGAGCTCCTTCAAGACGGTGGTTCCCTCTGGGTAGTTGGACAGCACCTCCCGTGTCCAGCGGGGATCTTCCAACAGGAGGGACTAAGCAATGTTTTTCTTGCTCCAACCTTCCAAAAGGGTTCCATATTCTTTGTCCAGTTTCGTGGCTATGGGCCTAGCAAAAGAAATTTTGGGTCGCTGATCAAGCCACTGCCTTCCTCCTCCGCCACCGCTGTGCCCATCGGCTTCGCACCGGCCTGGCCGTGCCTGTTTGAGCCTCCAGTGGCTCCGGCGAAGTCCATATAGAACAAGGGACGTTCTATAAAGATCACAGCAAATTTGTGTCGAAATAGCAAACTATTGATGATTTGAAAACTATTCCTTCTCTTTATCTTGCCGCTTCAAATAGTTATGATGTGCTTTGATTTGGTTGTCATGGGTTTGAGAAATTAGGTTTTTTTTTTTAAATCTTTTCGTTTTTGATATAGGGTGATAGAAATGGAGGAGGTTGAAGACCCTAGAACAAAATGGCAATCTGTTGCCAGCCAAGTTCATGAATGGTTCCAGCCTGCAGGTGGATATGCTAATTGGGTGTGCTCGTTTTGGAGTCATTTTTACCAATGGCAATTTGTTGCCAGCGAACTTTATGAAGATTTATTCATCAGGATCAAAGTAAGAAGAGAGAGAAAAAGAAGAAGTCAAAATGAGAGAAGGGAGAGAAAAAGAGAAGACTAGTCCGCTACATAATGTAGCGGACACATGAATGACACAGAAAAAATCATACCACACAGTGTGGTGGACGACTTTTTTCTAACATGCGTCAGGGCCTGTCAGTCGTCCGCGATACTGTGTCGCAGACGGCGTGGAGGGGTAAAAAGGTAAAAATATCATCCGCAATATTGTGTCGCGGACGAATGACAGTTTTAAAAAAAGGCGCGATCTTGGCCGTCCATCTTTCGGGATGGACGGTCCAAATCGCGCTAGCAAATACCCCATTTTGCTAGCGCTATTAAGGGATTAGCTCCCTATATATATAAGAATTTTAAAACATATGAAATCTAAGGGCCATGATTTTCTCTCATTTTCACAGTAGCCATATGTAAGGATAAGGTAGCTCAAACTCTTTTTTACTAAATGCATAATTCATTGAAAAGACTTTGGCTGCAACCTTATTAATATGAACAGTCTACAACTTCATGTATAATGAATACTAATTGTCGCTAAATATTGGTAGTGGCATTTTCGCAGACATTTTTCGGACAATCCTTAGCAGCATTTTAGCCCTATTTATTAAAAGTCTCCAATTATACTTATCAATTATCACTTATCGCTATACGAGAGTATTGTGGGCTGCCTAAAATCGGGGTTGCAACAAAAGTTTTTCATATTTTTCTTTGTTTTTGAACTTCAACTGTCTATAAACTAAAACAATGTTACTGTATATTCTTTAGTAGCAACAATGTAATCGATAAACGCTAAAGCCTCTAGCATAAAAAGAAGAAATTAGAAACAAAGTTGTATAACAATTAATAGCTAATATGTGTATAACAATATTGGTGGTTTACATGATAATTATTTTTCTATCATTGTCTGATACCAACTCTCCATAAAATAGTGGCAAGTAACAGTCGGTTACAGGTGTGAACTGCTAAGTTCCCTAAATTCCCAAGCGCTATATTATTGTCCTCATTTTTCATTACCATAGCTACTATATTTAGTTTGTACGGATTAAAGCAGGAGATAGTATATCTAACGCAGCGTGATATTGTCCTTCTCGTGCTCTTATGCATGCGTGATGTCAATCTTTAATATTATACACCACACTTGTCGCATGTGCCCGAGGCCGCTATTTTTCATTGATAAGCATGTCCTCATTTTGGTAATTGGTGATTCCGGATACAAATTTTGCTACACATCCTTTCTCTAAGATGCACATCTTCTCATCGTCTCCTGAAGGGTTGCAAGAGGTTGATTTCAGCACCATTTATCACCCCCAATCAGCCATCTCTGTGCTTCCTCTTAGCTCCGAGCTCTTTATAAGTTTTGAGTAAAACAAAAAGAAATATTTGGCCATGGATGCCTCCAACTCTATGCATAGGGAATGTTAATGATTGATGTATATTTTTAGTGGCATTTATTTAGTAAGGCTAAACATACTGCTAAAAATTGACACTTAAAACGTCATAAAACTGTCACTACGCGTATGTGGTAGCTATTAATTATTATTCTTATAAATGAACAATCATAGGCAGGCATCTTCCTATAACCTTCGTAGCACTAGTGGCTGTCGAACTAATCTACATCCAGCTCTTCTGTATTGAACTTTGGCGAAAGTTCAAGAATGAGAAATTTACACAATGGGCTCTCGACTTCTTTTCGCAAAGCAGTTGGCACCACAAAAAGGAAAAAGTTTCCTATTGAGTGGGTACAAGCTTGCGATCCGATCTTGAGCTAACGAACTTTAGGTGAAATTATTAGCTATTATCACACCCTAACATACTAATCCACGACCTCGTAAATAGAGAGTGTTGTGAGACAAAGTTACCCTTTGAAAGTTATGTTAAGATCCCAATTTCTTTGCGGACACGAAGCATATTGCCAAGGAAGTTATGTTTGATCACCGGGTGACCAAACTTCACTGATCATCTCTTTGCATATTGGACAAAATTCTACCACCATTGGGCGTAGAGAAAAAGCACAGGATGTCTCCCAAATGGACAACCAGACGTCTCCCAAGAAGGCACCAAAGCTTCTTATAACAAGCCCACCTCTAAACCATGGCACCCTCCGGTCCTGAAATCGGATTTCACCCATCGAATAGAGCTTGTGCTACCCAAGCAGAGAAGATTCAGTCTCCCAAATGGACCTAGTACCAAACTCAAAGCCAAACTTGCTTAAACCAAACCTGTCTTACCAACCGTGGACATCCTTACGCCCTTAACGTGAAATTTCTTGGAATTCGTCTCCCCGCTTGTCACATTTTGTCTGACAACATCCCATCTGCAAAAACCTATCCTCTTTATGTTTTTCTGACGCAGTTGGCCAGTCGGGGGTGTCTGAATATTTGACAACCCCACATTAATGGATGCCTGCTGCTTCCATGCCATCACTGCTAGCTAACTTACAAGAAGGAGATGACCGGGACCATATTCACAGGGCTGGGCATCCTGGCTAGGATCTCTGAACCTGCAAGTCATGCCTATTCTATCGAGACCAAGATGTAATATGAGGATTTTGTCAAAGTAATTATGTCAAGTCAGAATCAACAATAAATCAATTCAGTATTCAGAGGCCGACCCCCGCCCCAGCAGTAAGGGCGGATGACCGATTTAAGTTCTGGTAAATCAAAAAACATGTCTAGAAGAGTCTGAAATTCAGGAAGGCAAATAAAATGCGTTTTCTTTTAAGAAGATACGTCCTAAAAACTGTAATTGGTCAATGACATTCCATTCAAAAGATATAACAATAACCGAAGGAGTTCTAATGCACCAAAAATTCCTCTCAAACCTTTGAGCAATGGACGCTCAAATAGCATGTGAAATATATGTATATGGTTTTAATAGAAAGAATACATAAAAGAAGAAAGAATGGTGTTTTTGTCTTGCTATTTTCCTTTTACCTTCTCTCTCTTTTTTCTTTTTAATCCAGACCTTGTCTCTGTAGCAACTCCTTTTTCCAAAGTACAATAAAAAAAAATCTGGAACAAATCTTTTTTTCAAAGTACATGAAAAATATAGCGGAGAGATTATAGGCACATGTAGAGAAAAAGTAAATAATCAAAACAATCACTAACTCATGACTTAAAAGACTTAGTCAAAAAGGTCTTTCACTTTAATTAAGACGTTATTAAATTTATTCACTTATTTTCATAATCTAACGTTTTTCAGTGGTGCCCGCATTCAAGCTCCGATAGCTTGAAAATCTCAGAAATCCAAAGACCTAATGCTCGGATCCAAATTGTTGCCACGGTCAAAGGCTAAAAGCCCACATTATGGCAAGCAGAAGTTAAATATCAGTGAAATGATAAACCCAAAGCATAAGAACTTCTTCTCAAACCAATTCCTTGGTTTGAAGAACATGATTGGCTTTCCACCTTAGTAGGCCAAATCCAGATCAGTGCCCCTCACACCCGATGGCAAGTTCCATCGGCCATCAACCCACTTCCAAAATCATCAGCCCAGAAGGCTATTTCACCAATACGCAAAGCCTGCCCGCCAAGAACCTCCATAAGAACTCAAATAAGTTACCCGACTCAGTGCCGATCTGTCCTTCACCACGAACCCAAGTGCCTGCATACACACATGTAGATAGCTTCGCGGGCATATCTGGTTGCAGAGGTCGGCAAACATTAATGTCTAGATATGGAGGTTTGGGCTTGGCTTCCGTACTCCCTAGTCAGTGATTCTCTTTGCCGCCATAGTCCAACCCCCTGCCACCCTCACACCCAAAGCCTCGCTGGGCAGACAAGAAGCTCCTAAATTTACAAACCACCATAGCTCCTTTGAGAAAGTTCAGAAAGGAGGAAAAAAAATAAAAATGGGAAACGCATAAATGGAGAAACTATGATGCCAAAGCGAGGCAAAAGGGGGAGCAGAATAACTGGAAGGGGACAGGTAAACAATTCCCTCTAAAGTGAACAAGCTGCAAGTTAGGAAGTTCATAGAAGAGAACAGAAAACACCAAAATAGCCTTTATTAGCTTATCTCAGCAGCGCACAAACTCTAGGCTTGTTATAATCCAGTAATAAAGCTTACGATACCAAAATCTTTACCCAGCGAGCACCAAGCACTCTAGATAAGACAAGATTATGTTAAGTCTAATATTTTTGGTGGCTATGGCTAACCAACTATTATGCACCAAGTACAATTCTGAACACTACAGCACTCAATTACAAGAAAGAGGTTTTTAACGATGGCTCGGGTATGAACTTTATCATTCACTCTCTTACTCTCACAGTAGAACCATGGAAGCCTCAATAAGATACAAGAAAATGACTCCCCCTCCCCCCCCCCCCCCCCCCCCAAAACTTGAATATTATCCAAAACCTTGAACAGTAAGATCAAACAGAAGCACTTTGCACGGCATTCAAGACCATGGAGAAGCACTCGACTATGTTAAGTACTCGGAGTGTTTTATTTGTTATTTCTTACCTCGGCCACGATTATTGACAAGTCAATCGAACATTTTCATTAGCGCGTAGGGCGTTATATTTAAGCCATATTCAAAATAGTTGGACCGAATTTTGAGCCAAATGTGACAACAAAATGCACTTGGGAGGGAAGTTTCCTCTCGAACCGATTTCGTTACGTGTTGAGGTACTTGATGGCAATGGGTACTATCAACTATGATGACTGAGATTATTTACCTATGTACAAGAACTTAACATGTGTTTTCTACTTTTCTTAGTAGGCGAGTTGGCCTTCAAGTGATGCAAGACTTCACGTGTCGCATTTGAAATGCTTGAAGTCTACGTCAATTTCATGCTAGAGGCTCAATTCGTAGATCTTAAATGGCGTCTTAATACCGAGGGTAGTTTTAGTGGATTTTCGTATCTACCTTAGCTGCTTTCTGTGGTGGAAAAAATTCAAAGAGAATAAATATAATATGCTAGCAAACTCACATAAAATATAAAAAAAAAGCACAAAAACCAATCTCTTTCTATTGTTGCGAGTACGAAACGTTATATACCTCAATACTCTTTAACAAGATGGTATTGTTCTTCCCGCAAGAGGTACTACCAAGGGTTCAAAGATCTACCTTGAACACCTTGAGATCAAGCTTGTTAGCACTTGGTTGAGACGCGGATTAAGTCGCTCTCTTTAAGACGGTTCACGCTCCTACGAAATGTACCGGTGTAATAGGTCTCAACGCGCCGCCTCCAGGATACAACAAACCAACGTAAAATTGTTCTTGCATCTCTTAGTTTACACTACTAGAGAAGTTGAAGTTTTACACAACACCCTTCTTGACCCAAAATACATTACTAATACTATTAATCCTTGTGAAGGATACAACTTCAAAATAGTGAGGGATACTTTTCTAAAATGCATTGCGGACGTAAGGTCCATCAATGTAAACTAGCTTCAATCTTTCTGTAGCCTAATATGGCTAAAGGCAGAGTACATGAGACAAAGTCTCAAAACTATTCATATGGTCAATATATAACCAAATATGTAACCTATATACTTATAAATGCCAAAGGTTAAATACTAATTATGAAAATCATTTATAATTACAATAAGTAATATGAAACGGTTTATGCCACTAATGCAAGAATGTGGCTAAATGATTCAAAATAAATAGTGTAACTCTCATAAAGGTCATTTATAAGAAATATCATTTTTATGAAAATACTCCAACATTCTGTTATTTTGTTGAATACCGGTGCCTACAGGAAGGATGTGACTAAAATCTAGCCATTGTAAGGACGGACTTATCGATTATGAAAAGCTAGTGGACAGGACCGTCGCTTCAAGACCGGCTCTTTCTATTGACCTCGCCTCACCATATCCAACAAGCAACAGCCCATACTTGTTTTAAGAAGTTGTACAAACTCTTATCGAAGTTTGCAGATGTTCGCATCATGTATCTTGGTTCCAGTAATTGTTAACAAAAGTATGTTTCCATGTACTTATGTCGGTCTTTAAGAACAAATAAACATATATATCCAAATGCTGTACTTGAAACTTATCCGAGAAAAATTGTGTATCTAGCATTCATGAGTCCTCTAGTATGGGAGGTGTCCGATGATGTGAATTGTGTGCAGAAGGTCACTGATTATCGCAGCTTATTTTGGAGATCGTTTGACCATGATATGAGCAAGACGTAGAAGACCTTGACAAGGTGGATTAAAGAATTTGACGTTGGCTACTCGTAATATTTTTTTTCATCCCGGCCTATCAACGTCTTCATCGTGTTTTTTCTCTGCATATAGCGATCAAATGATCTCCAAGCTAAGCTGCAATAATCAGTGACTTTCCGCATATAATTCACATCATTGAACACCTCCTAGACTAAAGGAGTCATGAAAGGCAAATACCGAATTTTCGTGGGGTAAATTTCAAGTAAAAAAAAAAGCATATCTATATATATTCATTCTTAGAGACGTGCATAAGTACGTGGAAACATCTTTTGATCAACAATTACTAGAACCACCAAGATATCTCATGCGAAAATTTTAAAAAATGGAAAGAGCTTCTACGGCTTCTTAAAACTAGTATAGGCTGTTGGATATGGTGAGGTGGGGGCAGTTTCCTCTTAAACATGCTTTTCGGTTTGATTGTTCATCACTGGGGCTAGTGGCACTTTACAAACCTCACTTTTAGAATATTGCACGCTAAACCTCCTCGTACTTCAAGGGCTCATGCAAAAGCTTGGAAAATTTGTCAATGGTAGCAACATCCTGTTGGAATTGTTGCAAGAAATAGACAAGAACAACTCCAAAAATATAATATAAAATAGCTGGCTGAGGCGCGGACTAGGTCGCTCTCTTAAGACGATTCGCGCCCCTTCGGAGAATTACCACCGGTGCAGCAAGGTTATTCACGCGTCGCCTCCGGGATACAACAGCCCAGCTTTCACTGTTACTTCACTCGTAATTCTGCACAAACGAATGAAGCAGAAGCTTCACTCGATACCTTACCAAAACGCCCACAAGTCTAAGTGTTTAGAAATCAGAAAAGAGAGTTTGAGAGTTGTGTGTTGAAAAGTGAGGAAGAGGTCTCCTTTTATAGGTGAAGAAAAATAGCTGTTGGAAATCTGTTACAAAAAATAAATCCAAAATTTATTTCAGAAATAAAGTGCTGCAATAAAAAATATGACTGTTGGGAAGTAATGAAGAATATTACTGTTGCCCAACAGCTATATTTTGCAGTATAAATAGACATGCCATAGTCCCACACGAACTTCGGGGAGAGGCCGGAATGCTGCCACAGAGCATCCGTAAATTTCAGAAACTCGTATCTCCCCCACTTGTCCTTCCCCTTGCGCGTGCGAGTCTTAAACTCAAGCGCATCTTACTTAAAGGCCAAGGAGTGTCACTTTATATACTCCTTAAAGTTCTTTACAATGGCCAATGTGGGACAAAACTTTCCAAAAGTTTAAGTAGTAAGAAAATTTTCTCTTTCCATTTTCAAGCAATGTGGGACTAAAATACTTTATAATTTTACTCAAAACTTCAATGCTTTTTCAATCTTGAAAACAAAGAGAATTTTTTGTTAAAATACTCCAACACATCCTTTGCCGACCAAGGGTCACCAAACATCAACTTTTAATTGTCCAATTTTTTGAAGTACGAAGAGGCTTTCTGGACCTAACTCATGGCAGGGAGAGCAAAATTATTGAATAATAATATTGATTATGAATTTCTCATTTATTTTACCAGATTCTCTTCTTTGTGGCAAAGATGTTGTGTCTCGTTTGATCATGGTATTGGCAGATATGACGTTATGCAAACAAAGGACAAGATAAGAGAATGATGATAAAGCATTGATCCTTTGATGTCCGAGAATTCCTCCTTCTCATTTGACTTCAGTCGTTCGTTACACTACGTCGTACATATCACCTTTGCATGCAATATTTTCACGTCATTGACAAAGTGATTTAGTGAACACCTGAACGCTTTACCTAAAAGTAAATTAGTTCATTCTAGCTTTGAAATAATCAAAGATCAGCCGCCAACTTTTTGATCGTGCGAGAAGCCATGTAATTCGACCAGAAGTGCAGATATGTACATTTTATTTAGAAGCCCGTATATATTACCCAAATACTCTTCCACAAGGTCCCAATAATTACTCTCTAAGCTCGAAAGTGATCCAGTTTATGAGTCACAGTGTTCAATGTATTTGGACGCAATGTAGGTTCACTGAACCTTGTCATCCTTCTTAGCCTCACGGTTTTCATTCGCCGCGTAACATATCAAATGTTGATCCTTGACTTCTATTCGCGTGCTGTATCACGTGTATAGCTCTCCTCGCAAGGCTTAAACCTTTCACTCTTGAAGTCAACTAAGTCATGCGTTTTCTTCACACAATTAGTTTCATCATTTTATCTTATTTTGCTTCGATAATAAATTAGGCCATTGATTACGAGAGCAGTGAACTATTTTACAATCGGCCAGACGAGTTCCTTTGTTTGCTCGTGTTCTTAACTATTTCGTGTATCATTTTGGCGCAAATGAGTCTAGTATTTTGCAATGAGGCGGCTTCAGTATTTTACTTAAACTTATTAACCAACCAATTGAATCTTAGCCATGAATAAATGATTGAACCTACATATACTTAAAATGATTGAACCTACATATACTTAGAAAATCGCCATCAGTTGAACTGGTCGCATTACACTTAGAGATATTGACTAAATAAACTCCTACCATAGACTTTTCCTTCACAATAGGGTTGAATTGGTCACTAAGGAGTACATTTGAAGTTTTAAACTATCAACTGCTTCAATTACATTATGAGCACACGTCTAAGATCATCTGATATACGCTATCTCTATGTGCTATGATAAAACAATGTCGCTAATATATTTTAGCGACAAAAGGTTGTCACTATAATTTTAGCAACAACAATAAAATACTTTTAGCGAAAAAATTTTGCCACTAAAATCGTTACGGCAGATTACACTAGAGTTGAGGTATCCGCAAGCGCAGATAACACTTTTATGCACTGCGCCCACACATACACGCACTGTACCTGTACGTCTAAACGGCCACATTCATTGGAATCAAGCCAATGCATAGAGACTTTGATGTGTCTGCAATTCTTCCGCTAACCCCTCCAACTTCCCTGATCTTCTAACGGTGTTGACGGCTTGACGCCATGACCACACCCCCCATCTCTATATAAACACCACAACAAGAGCCTAGCTGCATTGGTGACCTTCACTCTCAATCTTTCTCTCTTTTTCTTCAAAAGGGTGAATACAAAGCAGGGAAGAAAGCTGAAGAACATATAGAATATGGCAGTACCAGTGAGGTTTAAGGGGGTAGCGCAGGCTTTTGATCAAGTTGCAGCAAGGGTTAGGGTCTGCGAGAGCAGCGGAAGCGAGCACTCGCCGGCTGAGAGCCTGACCGACTTGTCGGACCTCGTGAATTCCTTCCTCGAGAGAGATGTTCAAGGAGGAGATGGCGACAAGCGAGAAAACGAGCACGATGATTGCCAGAGTGATTGTTCTGGCGATTCGGACACGAGGGACCTGCTACGAAAGATCTTATCGGACCTTGACAACGATGATTACAGGGAAAGGATTCATGGCGAGGCAGAAAAGGCCTGCCGTGTTATAGGGAACCGTTCCGCACCCGATTTTAAAAGCCGGTTGATGGCTCAGTTGCGTGAAAAAGGTTTTGATGCCGGTTAGTCTCTCCTATACCTTATTTCTTTCGATTGACATTAGAGTTGACAGTTCGTATGGCCTTCGGTTCTGATTTTTGTCTAACTAGTTTCTTGGCAATTGATTCAACAGGCCTCTGCAAATCGAGATGGGAGAGAAACGGACGGCTTCCATCCGGCGATTACGAGTACGTTGATGTCAACGTTGCAGGAACGCGGTACATAGTCGAAGCTTTTCTTGCCAGCGAGTTCGAAATAGCCCGGCCAACTGACCGCTACGTGCCGCTGCTCGATGCATTGCCTCCGGTTTTCGTGGGCAAAGCGGAAGAGCTGAAGCGGGTTGTGAGGCTAATGTGCAGCGCCAGCAAAGGGTCTATGAAAACCATGGAAATGCATGTGCCGCCATGGAGACGTTACGGGTACGTGCAGGCAAAGTGGTTTGGCCCTTACAAGCGCACCACCAGTGAAGCCCCATTGAAGAAGGCTTCTGATTCTGAGGAGGGCTCGGCCAGGAAGAGAGCAGTTGGGTTTGCTCCCTTGCCGGCGTTTTCTTTATATTGTGGAGGAGATTTTGTTAGGAAGGCTCGTTTTGGTGTAGGCAACTTGGCTGCCGCTCTACTGTGATTGATATGCCTCTGTTCACAAGGCATAAATATGCCTCGATAAGGTAGACTAAAGAACCTGAGGTTGGTTACTTGTAAGTTGTAACACTTTCATCCCAGCCTATTAAAGCCTTAATTGTGTTGCTTCGATCGATCTCCCAGCTAAGTTGCAATGATCAGTGACCTTCCACACATAATTCACATCATCGAACACCTCCCAGACTAAAGGAGTCATGAACGGCAGATACCCAATTTCCCTGGAATAAATATTAAAGTAATATATATATATATATATATATATATATATAGAGAGAGAGAGAGAGAGAGAGAGAGAGAGAGAGAGAGAGATAAGTACGTAGAAACATCCTTTTATTAACAATTACAACATACCTCATGCAAATCTGCAATCTTAGAAAGATCTTGCACGGTTTCTTGGGGTTGTTTGGTCGTGGGTGTGGGTTGTTGGGGTGGGGGTGGTCACTAGACGGAGTCGATCTTGAAGAGATCTTTGCATTTTTTTATCACGTTCTTCTTAACGCCGACTAGTATTCTATTTAAGTCACGTCTTTCTCGTCGGCACAAATACTAATATAAATATGAGCGATCAGTTATACATAAAGTGTCTAAAAATATTATGAAAATCTGAGATTTAAATCTAATAAAATATGCCTTTTTAGATCTACGAATTAAAAAGTGAAATATATACATCAAGTTTTTGTAGATAATACCAGCTGCGAACAATACCTCAAACACGAAACGAAAATCGGGACCTAAAGAAACTTGTCCCTCCAAGTGCATTTTGTTGCCACATTGGCTCGGAGTTGGATTTAACCATTCCCATTACGACGTAAATATCAACCCATACACGAATAAAAGAGACGTTCGGTTACCTTGTCAATAATCTCGATCGGAGTAGGAAGTGACAAATAAAATGCTCCAAGTACTTAACGTAGTCCAGCTTCTCTATGGTCTCGAATGCCATGCAAAGTGATATCTTTGGTTGTGTACAGACTGCCGCTAGGCAATTTGGATATGCCCTTCAACAGCACTGGCGAGATTCTGTGTTTAAGCACACTAACTCCCATGTAATTCTTTGCTCACAACTCAGCCATTTTTTGCAGCTGCAGTCGTGTAGAGAACGATAAGGATCCTCTGTTGTAAAGTATCTATGCTGTAACAGTTTTAGTGACAAAAAATTATCACCGAAAAGTATCTTCTCGCTGTTGTTAAATATTATAGTGACAATCATTCGTCTCTAAAACACATTTAACGATATTTTTCTATTACAGTACATGTGTTGTACAATAGAGGATCTTAATCTTGTAGAGAAAGATTACCATCCTCTGTTGTACAGCTCCTTACGGTAATAGAAAAATGTCGCTAAGTGTATTTTAGCGACAAAATATTGTCACTATGATTTTCAATAACATCAACAATACTTTTAATAACAATCTTTTGCTCCTAAAAGTATCACAGTATAGATGTTGTACAATAAAGAATCCTTATCCTGTAGAGAATAAGAAGACAAGTTTGAGTAACCAATAAAATTTCAGCTACACGTTTCTAAAAGGAAAAATAAAGGGAAGACCACAAAAGGCCACATATCGTTTTCAACATTTACAAATAACTTTGTCGCTAAAAAGTCAAGATTTATCGTTAATCCACTTCAGCAACGAAAAATGTGGTGGGCAATAGTTCACACCTCGCGTAAAAATTAATCCAACAAAGATTTGCACTCCCAATGAAGATCTTGAATTGTGACAGTAACTGAAGATCTTAAAGTCGATTTAAAAAAATTGTGATCAATAATTGATGACTTTCGTGACTTATGACTGCAAGCTCGTGAACAACTCAACCATTGATGACTTTTCATGACTATAAATGTTTCCTTTTTGGCAATTGACTGATACATATAAACTAACTAGCTTTTATTTCCGTGCGTTGCATACGGATGATCATATTTCTCAAAACAAAATTCGTAATAATTTTGGCTGTAACTTTAGGTTGCAACCCCTTCCCCCGTCACTAGTGATAGTTAATTTTTCAATAATTACTTTTAGTGACAAAATGGTAAAAGGTTATTGCAAAGAAGATGACTCAATAAATGTAACGACCAACATTTAGTGTCAATTGTTACATTAAAATAAATTTATGATTACACCAAAAATCTTTCCTTCCGGAAGTGAGGATTGTCTAATTATTTTGATCTTGTATTGACCAAACACATTATGTTGTAAAGAGAAGATTAAGTACAATTGAGGCTTTTTGTATTGTCCCATTGCCTAGAATAATATACATGATATATATTGTATCATTGCTAACTTAAAAATAATTAATTGCTAATAAATATTACCGAAGTATGAAAGGAATATACACGGCCAGTATCTAAGGCAACATCATTTTAGTGGTCCTATTTTTGCCTTGAGGATGAGTTGTTTAGGGACAACATAATCAAATAGAATTTTAACATAGAGAGATAAGAGGAGAAGTTTTATGAGAATATGAGAGTGATGTGAGGCTAAAGTGGGGATTTGCTGGATTAGAAGTATGAGTCAGGATTTCACAATGAAGTAAGTGAATCTAGTCAATTTGAAAATGAAAGAGAGGAAGTGAACAAACTTGTGGAAAGAAAGAAGAAAGATAATACATACGTGAGAGAAATAAGCAATATGATAAATATAATTGATCAGAATTAAATTTTCTTAGCTTAGATGGCAAAAAGATGGAGTATCTAAGTAAGTGGTGGCTTGACATACTTTGGGAATAGTTGTGAAATCAAATTTTAATTAGATTCATGAAAAAATAATAATTATGAAAACTTGATTAATGTGCTATAATTGAGAATTACTTTTGAAATTTAGATTGATAAGGTAAATTTAACTGATTAGTGAGAGAACATAATTTAAAAATGGTAAGTGCTTAAAATCAATTTCAGATAACAATAAATAAAATCCACGTGACAAAAAAAGAAAGTGTCCACATAAACAATGAGGTGGACACATTCTCTCAGCTTCGACTTTCATATATATATAATTAGATTTGCTTTTCTAATACTCGGTAATTATGTTTCCATTTTTCTTTTTTTTGGTGAAACCTGATAAACAACTTAAATTTAACGTTTTCGATTTTTCATGTTTGATGTGAACTTACTGGATGCTTTTATGCTAGTCGTCATTTTTTTTTTAATGTCTTTTTAGTCTCTCCCGATTATATGGTTCCGCCCGTCTTCAAGCATGTTGCAGCTGATATGAAGCTTTTAACCTTCTGTTAACTGAATTTCTGTCTAAGCTGGGATCTTTCTACCCTTGATATATTGCTTGCTAGCTCTGGGTTACCAAGAGGACAAATACCACTATCTACCACTTCAAAACCCCAAGTTCTTCTCTGCATTTTAGTCTTTGCGAAAGAAAAAGCCCATCAACTCCCCAGTGGAAATAGTGCTGTTTTCTTTAATTCCAAATGACCCTAATTGCAGTATGAAATTCTGAATTCAATTCTTGCCCAATTTGGTACTCAATCATTGGCAATCTATGTGGAGTTGTTTGGTGATTGTCCTTTGTGCACAAATCAATAGTACAAGCATCTCTCAGGTTTAATGTAGATGATAAACTACCCAACCGATGGAAAATGCTGCTATGGTCATCCTAGGGTAAAAAATAATGTTGTGACCGTTAAGTCCATATATTATCGGCTATATATAGAAATTGACTTATTCTTCTCCTCTTGAGCACGCTTTAATTTTGGTTTGGGTAGCAGAATTTAATATGGTATCAAAGCTAAGTCTTGTTCATGCCACATGGTCTTCAGGCATAAGGATCTGCTTTTGCGCCAATTGAGGCTTGAAATTATCTAATATTCTACACTACTCTTGTGGTTGTTAAAGTTCTACACCAACTATAATGTACATGGAGATTGAGTTAGGTTCTTGTACTTAGTTGACTTTGTCGTCCTCTTAATTAAACATGCTTTTAGATTTTGATCATTCTTCACCGGCACAAGTTGCACTTTACTAACCTCCATTTAAAGTATTGCACGCTAAGCCTCCTTGTACTTCAAGGACTCATGGAAAAGCTTGGAAAACTCGTCACAAATATCAAAATCGTTTAGCCAAGGGTGACAACGTCAACTTTTAAATTGTCCACTTTTTTAAAGTATGAAGAGGCTTGCTCGACAGGTTCTTCAACAAGAATGATTTGCTGGTATACAGCCTGTGGTTCCACTCCCCGGAGTTGGTTTTCGGTCATGCTGATTCTCCTGTTATGTTTTGATTTCTTACAGTTCTAGCTATATTCGACTTTTGAATGGGCCTGTCATCCAATTTAGTTTCTTTGTCTGCTGGCCGATTTTGTTTAGTGTTTTCCATGTAAATCCTAACCTTTTATATGTCCTAGCATATATTTCTGAATTCGCTAAAAAAAAAAGAAAAAAGAAAAAAAGAAGAGGGTTATTGAACGTATAGAAAGAGAGAGAGAGTATGAGTATTAATGTTGACTATGAAACTCCCTATGATTTTACCAAATTTTCTTCTTTGTACTAATGATGTCGTGTCTTAGTTGATCATCGGTTATTGGCATAAAAAAAATTGGTTTATATATGACATGATACAATTAAATAATAAGATGAGAGAATAATAAAATCATCTTTGTCATTGGGGAATTCTTGCGTCTCGTTATACTATGTCAGTCCATTCCACTCACATCATAGGTGTCACATTTATATTCAATATTTTCTCGTCATGGTTAAGTGAACCGGCGGCCGGAAGGTGGCTGCTGGTGGTCGCCGGCGGCCGGAGGTGGTTGTCGGCACTTCCGGCGGTCGGTCGCCTGAAGGTGGCTCGCCAAAAGTGCATTTAGATGGTGGTGAAGCATTTATATAAAAAAAAACTAAAAGTCTCAATTGTTAAAAAAACCAGTTATGACTCAAAGTGTTCAATGTATTTGGATGCTGTAGGTTAATTGAACTGGTTTTTTAGCCTCACGGCATCCCTTCGCCGCATAGCGTATGTAATGTTAGTTACAACTTTTAAGCGCGTGCGTACCACCTGTGCAGCTCTACTCGCATGGCTTAAGCGTTTGAAAAATCGAGTATCTAACGGGCATTCATATACAAGTTTCATTATTTTATTTTGCATTATTTAAGTTGCAGACTTATTTTGCAGCAATTTAGACTGTGAGTTGCGATATTTGTCATATAGTTAAGATTTTGTAAGATTCTCAATTTCGTAATACAACTTGAACTTTCATTGAATTAGGAAAAAAAGAAGAAGAAGAAGAAGAAGTAAGAGTATAGGTCGTTAATATTTGAAGCAGTGAACTAGGGAGTGCTTTACAATGGGTTGGACGAGTTCCATTATTTATTTTTGTTCTTAACTATATTCGTGTATCATTTTGTCGCAAATGAGTCTAGTTGTTATGCAATGAAGGCTGTTTTAGTACTTCAACCAGTTGAATCCTAGACATGAGTAAATGCTTGAAACCTAAAATATATTTAGAAAACCTCGATCACTTGAATTGGTCACATTGTACTTAGAAATATTGACTAAAGTAAATGGTAGACCTTGTTATTCAACAATTGGGTTGAATTGGATACTAAAAAGAGTGCATTTGAAGTTTTAAACAATCAAAGGCTTTAATTACACTACGAGGACATGACTATGATTATATGTTTTACAATACCTCGATTTGCCGTAATAAAATAATGTTACTAAACACACGTTAGCGAAGAAAAATAATTGTCAATACAATTGTAACAAGAGCTTTACAATAGAGAATCATATCTTTATCCAAGTTAGCATGGTATTTAAATCTAGTAGCGTTTTCCAAAGTATGTCAAGTGAAAGCAATGTTCAAATGATATATTACACCATAGTAAGGTTTACTCAAGCGCAGATAACACTTCGCCCACACCAACACACGCTGTACCTGTACGTCTAAACGGCCACATTCACTCGAATCAAGCCACCAATGCATAAAGACCTGATATAATTCCCTGATTCTGATCGCAATTACAGCAATAAATAATACTACATCTCACCATTGTGTCTTCATTCTTCCGCTAACCCCTCCAACTTTTCTGATCTTCTAATGGTGTTGACACCATGAGCACACCACCCATCTCTATATAAACACGCACAACAAGAGCCAAGCTGCATTGGTGACTTTGACTATCAATCTCTCTCTCTCTTTCTGCCAAAAGGGTGAATAGAGAGCAGGGAAGAAAGCTGAAGAATATCTAGAATATGGCAGTACCGGTGAGGTTTAAGAGGGTAGCGCAAGCTTTTGATCAAGTTGCAGCCAGGGTCAGGATCTGCGAGAGCAGCGGAAGCGAGCACTCGCCGGCTGAGAGCATGGCCGACTTATCGGACCTTGTGAAATCCTTCCTCGAAAGAGATGTTCAAGGAGGAGGAGATGGCGAGAAGCGAGAAAACGAGCGCGATGATTGCGAGAGTTGTTCTGGCGATTCGGAAGCGAGGGACATGCTGCGAAACATCTTATCAGGCCATGACAACGATGATTACTGGGGAAGGATTCATGCCGAGGCGGAAAAGGCCTGCCGTGTTATGGGGAACCGTTCGTCACCCGATTTCAAGCGCCGGTTGATGGCCCGATTGCGTGAAAGAGGATTTGATGCTGGTTAGTCTCTACTCTTCATTTCTTTCGATTGACATTAGAGTTTACAGTTCGTATGGCCTTCGCTTCTGATTTTTCTCTAACTAACTTCTTGGCAATTGATTCTACAGGCCTCTGCAAATCGAGATGGGAGAGAAACGGACAGCTTCCATCCGGCGATTACGAGTACGTTGATGTCAACGTTGCAGGAACGCGGTACATAGTCGAAGCTTTTCTTGCTGGCCAGTTCGAAATAGCCCGGCCAACTGACCTTTACGCATCGCTGCTCGATGCATTGCCTCCGATCTTCGTGGGCAAAGCGGAAGAGCTGAAGCGGGTTGTGAGACTAATGTGCAGCGCCACCAAAGAGTCTATGAAAACCATGGAAATGCATATGCCGCCATGGAGACGCTACGGGTACGTGCAGGCGAAGTGGTTTGGCCTTTACAAGCGCACAACCAGTGAAGCCCCATTGAAGAAGGCTTCTGATTCTGAGGAGGGCTCGGCCAGGAAGAGACTCTTCCTGGCCGGCAAAGAGTCGAAGAGAGCAGTTGGTTTTGCGCCCTTGCCTGCAAATTCTTATCACTGTAGAGGAGATTTTGGTAGCAAGGCTGGTTTTGGTGTAGGCAAATTGGCTGCAGCTCTGTTGTGATTGATATGCAAGGG
>JAVXUP010004150.1:0-40191 GCA_033070095.1 Escallonia herrerae | reverse complement strand
GGACATATCGTGGCCCCTATCAAAGACCGGTACCTGAAGAAGTATTATGCATAGTTAGTTGCGGATTGTTCCTCCGCACCTAGCCCCAAGCTTAGAACACTTGACTAAAATAACATTTTTGTACATGCATACCTATTTATAGACTTGTAACTTTTTTTTATTATTACAAGTTTTCACTTCACTCATGTAATGGCATTTTGACCAAAATACTATCAATGCAATATCATTCTTTTGCCTCAACTGTTGTATAAAAGTGCACAATTTTATTTCCACCCTTGTTAACTAAGCATCCTGCTACCTGTGGGAGGGGGAACAATAACTGGAAGCCAACTTCACACGCAAGTCATCCAATTACAGTAAAAACATCACATAACAATAAGTACAGATGCAAAGGAAACATACAATTGCACTATCAACATAATAAAAATAAATACAACTCACAGGTTTGCAGGCCACTATAGAGCTCAATGTCTACAAGAAAATGTAAAGTACAACCTATTTCAAGTAGGGGAGCAAACAACGTTTTAGCGGGGTCAGAAGTGTAAGCCTCCAGTGTCTGCTGATGTGATTGCAAATTGGACCATTGGTGTCCCATTGGGGCGCAGCCTCTCCAGCTCTAAATTTGAAATTCGCCTCAATCAGCCTTCCTCTACCTCCAGAATTGGATCCGCATCTCTTCCATCCTTGCCTCCTATTCCATCCTTTCCTTGGATCGCCTCTATCCCCTCTGCAGTCAAGCACCCTCTTGTAATTCGTAATGCTACCTACTAGTTAAGCCTATGAATTGTGAAAGGTCATCCCCTACTCGCATCCTGCACTATATGGCACGCTTTACCTTGTAGTGGGACCTAATTAGTTACAACTTATGTAGCCACTATATTGAACTAATATGACTCATAAAACCCTTGAAACTGAAGACAAAGTAGCAACAAGATCAGTCCATGGTGACTGTCCCAAGCTAATTTCTGCCGTCTTGTATGAGATTCTAACTTTGAGGTTAAGTCCTTCCCAAAAATCTTTGGAGCCTGGGGTTTAAAATGAAAATCGCGAAACAATCAATCCACAGAAACTGTGGGGAATCGGTAGAGAGGAACTAACCTCAAGAACAGTAAGCAGCGAAGGAGAGTAGGTGAAATTGCAAGTTGAAACCCAACTTCTTAAGCCGTTGAAGAAGGAGAGTGATGCTCAGTCGCAGAGGCAAAGGAGTGTGCTTGTTTAAAGCCCTAGATAGATAGATTCCTGACTTCAAATCTCCAAAAGGAGAGGGAAATAATTAGTAGTACTTGCTCTATTCTGAGAAGGTGGGTTTATGGGCTGCAATTGATTGGGTCGGACCGGTTCATTTTTTTTTAAATGGTGTGGGTACTGACTTTTGACGGTGTGTTACTTTTAAATACACCTGGCAATTTTTTGCCCGTACCCGAGAGTCGAATCATATCCGGTCAAAAGCTTTGAGTTTGGGTACGGGTACACATATATGCTACCGCTGAAAATCGACTCGTACCCGTATCGGACAGTAATTTTCGGGTCGGATACGGGTTACCCGGGTTTACCCGGTTATATGACTATATAAATGTTTTTAGGTTAACTCTCCTCATTTTCTCTCATCTTCACACTTCCGCCACCCCTCTCAAGTCTCAACAATCACAGATCCACCATTTCTCTCATCTCATCCTCTCCCCTCTCAACTCTCAAGTCTTTCACTCCACCGCCACCTCAGCAACCCATAGATCGACCGCTCTCTCTCTCTCCGTCATCGACTGCAGATGCCCAAAGATCGACGGCCATTCAGCTCCACACTCCGCCGCCTACCCTTTCGACCGTCAACGGCAGATCCAGATCGGTCATCAACAGCACTCTTCCCTCGGCCGTTGATTTCTCCCTTAGATCACAGATCGGCCGCTTCAATCACAGATCGCCGCCTATGTAGACTTTTTTTTGTTATTTAATTATAAATTTGTTGTGGTATTTCATATTTGTAATTTGTGATTTGTAAGGATTAAAAACTGATTTACGGGCGTAGATAAATGCTTGTAATTGATCTTATGGCATTTAACAATTAACCTGAATATTATTTTTTGTTAGTTTGGAAATTATTTTAACAAAGGCAAAAGAAGTAAGAAGAGTAAAAGTTGCCTAACAGTAACTATTAATTAGCAAAATATTAAAAAAGAAATTCATCAGAAATTAGGTCATATACCCGGGGTAATACCCGATTTGCGTGGGTAGGGTAAGGGTTCTTAAAAAGGCTATCCGGAAAAAAAATGGGTAAAATTTACTCGGCTCATTTTTATCCGTATCTGGCCGAGTATTACCCGTACTCGGCGAGTATACCCGTTTGTCAGGTCTACTTTTAAAGTCTTCTTTTAAACCGATGAAAGCATATTAGTACTCTCTCCGTTTTAAAAAAAAAATTATGTTTTTTAGTACTGTCAAAAAAATTAATTATTTTTCAAATTCAAAAAAAATTCATAAGTATTCTTCCATTTTATCCTTTTTATGCTTTTTTTTTTTATGATAGTTAACTCTCCACATTTAATCATCTATCAACCAATTTCTCTCGCTTAACCTACTGTCTTCAATCCCTCTCTCTTTCTCTCTCTTGGGATACAATAAAATACGACTCATATCTTAAATAAGCGTGCAAATCAAACACGATTGATTAATTAGGAACGGTGGGCTCCCTTCGTCCCTAAATATTTGATCAAATTTCGTTTTTTGGTTATCCCAAAAAAAATTGATCTATTTTCAAATTAAGAAATATTTCATATGTGTTTTTTCACTCTTACACTTTCTTTATTTTATTTCTCTATCCACATTTATTACTCCACTAACCCATTTTTCTCTCTCCTGATCCACTTTCTTCCCTCCCTCTTTTTCTCTCTCTTAGGGTAGAATGGAAAACTCATAAAATATAACTTATATCTTAAATAAGTGTGTAAGTCAAACATGATCATTAAAAGGGACGGAGGGAGTCTCTCTTAAATATATTAGTATCTCTTAAAATTACATATGTAACTATTTGTATGTGCAGATTTCCATACATATTACTAGCTAAAATCTCGTGTTATACCCTCTCCCCTCCCCCCGGGGCTTATGGGGCAAATATGAATCTAATCAAATAGAGCTATTGGAATTTTTTTTTTCATCCCAAATTAACCCAAACAGAATTAACAACTTAACACATTTACATGTTTTCTATCATCTCTCTCTCACATACACATGCAAGCCATTAGTTGGCAGCCACTACTGACCGTCCTCTACCTCCTCCATTCGTTGTAGCTAGAAAACTCCAGCACCTAACATCGATCACCGCCACCCTCAGCTTGTTGCTACTGGAGAATTTCGACAGCCACTGGCAACTGCCACACATTGTATTGTCCAAACATGGCAGCCACCTCTGCCCACCACCATGGCCAAAATAAAAAAAAAATAGGTTCTATAAACAACATGTGACTAATTTAAACATTGAAGAACATATATTTGCACAAAAAAGTGACTATTTCAAACATAAAAAAAATTTAAACTAAACGGGTTAACCTGTATAAATTCGGGTTAATGGGACAGATTAGATCTAAACGAGGACTAGTTCCTAGTTGGAGACTATTGGTCAAAGATTTGATTCCTAATAGTGAGGATGCTGACTAGTATTACTGTTGATACTTGATTTACTTGATGAGTAATGTTACTTCGATGTACACTATGGGACCCTAAAAATCTGCATATTTGTGCTACTTCGTCGATGAAAAAAAAATAATTTAAAGAGGCTTTAAAAATTGTGCAAATCTTCTTGGGGCTTGCACAGAGGTTGGTTCATTTCCACTTGAGGTAGAGGGGGTGAGCTCACGCGGAGTCACCAGAGGGAGTAACCCAAACTTGTGATTGGAGATCCCATGAAGAAAGTTCTATGGGTAGGAATAACCCATAAATGTGACTTGTGATAAAAGTAGCACCCGTTTGTAATTAGAAAAGTGTGTTCTCCCCATCTATGTGGTGTTTGTGCTACTTAGTGTGACGTCAATGAAGGGTTTTCCCTTAATGAGTTCGAGGCGATATTTTTGCGAGTTACATGTCACAAGTAAGAATGGTCATGATATTGGAGGAATCACCAAAGTGAGAATGGTCGTAAGGCCGCAACTATTGGAACCATGGGCCATATCTTAAAAACTCTAATAAGAATCAAGATAAGACCGCATGACAATGTGTGCGCGCGCACGCGCGCGTGTGTGTGTGAAAACTGAAGTTTGGTCAAGAGACCAAATTCAAAGCATAGTCAATTACAGCTCTCTCAAGTGGAAGTTGTCAACACTAAAGGTAGCATTTGAACAGTTTTTGTTTTCAATTTTTTATCCAGTTTTAACAAATGAAAAAAATATATATTGACATTTGACAGATTATTTAGTTTTTTTCTCCCTTCAATTTTATAAATTGGTTTTCCAAATTGTCAGTTTCTAAATCTAAAGATAGCGTTTGAAATCACTTCTAGTTTTGATTTTTTGTTTCTAAGAAAATAAAATAAAAACCAAAACCAGTTTAGTTTTTATTTTTTACAAAAACAAATAGGTGTTTGATTACTCGGTACCGTTTAAAAACTGGTCGGTTTTCAAAGTTTTCTTTAATTTTGTAAACTGGAGAAAAAAACGCGTTGGACACACAATTTTGTTTTTTTTCCCTTTAGTTTTGAAAACCAATTCTTAAAATAAAATTGTTTTTAAAAACTCTCATATTGGAGTTTTGGTTTATATTTTGAGACTCCCCACCCCCTGGCCACAGCCACCGCGCACCGCCGTCCACCTCCGCCAGCCGGCCCCCGTCGCCGCCCACTGCCACCCGCTGGTCATTGCGCACCACCGTCACATGTCACCCATCGCCGCCGGCCCACCCCACCACCACCACCATAACTACCACCAAAGAAAAAGCTCAAAATAACAATTGGGTAATCAAACACCCAAAAAGAAAAAAAAAACTCAAAATAAAAACTGGGCAATCAAACACACATTTGTTTTTGTAAAAAATAAAAACTAAACTAAACTGGTTTTGGTTTTTGTATTTTTGAAACCAAAACTGTAAGTGATTTCAAGCAGACCCCCCCCCCCCCCAATTTTTATTTTGAGTTTTTTCTTTTGAGTGATTGATTACCCAGTTTTTATTTTGAGTTTTTTCTTTGGTGGTGGTTTGTGATGGCGGTGGTCGGCAGGGTGGCTGGTGGCTGGTGGCCGCGACGGTCACTGGCTGTGGCTACCAATGATCGGTGGTGGTCTCTGGCAGTGGCTAATGGGGATGCGGTGGCATCCAGCTACAGTGGCCGGTGGCAGGCGGTGGTTAGTTGCTGTGGGCAGTGGGAGGGTGGTGGTAGGGATGGCAATGGGCCTGGTCTGATGTGGATCTTCTAATACTTAAATTCTCACCGCCACCGAGTTATGTATGTGAAATACCATAATCGATCTTATGAGAATTTAGAAAACCCTCCCCGCTCCGCCCCGCCCTGCCCTCATTGTAGCACTGGTAAACATGTACCCCCTGAAACACATGTTAGCATGAGTTTTATATCTAAAATTAGAAGCACTGAAGCCGAAAGAATGGAATTGCAATTTAAAAGCCTGTAAGGAGTAGTGGCCAGAACGTTTGCAGAGGAACTAGACATTACAAGCAAGAAAATATGCCAGGAGTTGCTTTCTAGTTCTGTCTTAGCTAACCTTGATTCGGGACTTGAAAGCAAGAAGTAGAAATTAAGCATGTGATAAGATGAATTTAAGTTATTTTGCTAACCATGGATTCGGGATTTGAATAAGTGATAAGGAAAGAAGAAGGCAGCGGTGCCGGCGTAGCCTTTGGCAGAGTCGTCGATAGCTTGTGGTCGTGTGGTGTGCGGTGGATCCATCGCAAGTTCGTGGTCGTGCGGTGGAGAGTGGGCAGAGTCGATGGCTGAGTGAGAGAGTCAGAGAGAAGGTTGGAATCTAGGGTTTGGGAGAAAAAAAACATATATATATTGTATAGGATGGACGGCTAAGATCAATTGATGTATTAGGGTAAGTAAACGGGTGCGGGGCAGGGCGGGGCGGATCGCGAGGCGGGTTGGACAGAATACCATACCTAATCCTAACCGCTGCGGGTTTTAAAAAAACTATCATACCCGCCCCATGACCGGGTCAAAGTCAAAATAATCCACTTCTACCGGATTCGAATTTTATTGCCATCCCTAGTGGTGGTCTCAAAATAAAAACCAAAACTGATAACCCAAAACTCCTAAATTGAGGTTTTAAAAAACAACCCTATTTTAAAAAATGGTTTTCAAAACTGAAAAAAAAAAACAAAAATTATGTGCCAAATCCGTTTTTTTTTCTTCAGTTTACAAAACTGAAAACAAAAAGAAATCAAACAGACCAAAATTTTGGAGTTTTCAGTTTTTTTTTTTTTGAAATCGGCCTTTTAGCTTTCGTTGGAAGCATTTTATGTCTCTTATTTCCTTCAATCTTCATCACCAACACATATCACCCAAGAACACTAAACCACCAACATTGCCAACTACCATACCTATTGACCGCCACCACGTACCAATGACTAACACCGCCAAACATCAAACTATAAACACTACCAACCACCACAGCCACTAGCATCCAATCAACACATCCGAACACCAAATTTGCCAATACCTCTAACCACCATACCCACTAACCGTCACCACTACCACCAGTGACTAACACCTACAAACACAGTTAAACACCATAGCCACTAATAACCATAACCACCACCATTACTGACCAATATCGCAGAACACCAAAACCTCTAAGATCAGTCACCACCACGACACTACCACTCTTCTAAATCTAAATCACCATTATACCGACCACCATTGTCCCAAACACTACCAAAAGATTTCATATATCGATTAGCCCTAGTATCTTTGATTTCCATAGGTAAATTTTAAGCCATTCAAACCATTCACCCAATCAAACCAATGAAGCCCTAATTTGCAAGCTAGTGTGCTACTGTCATAACAGTAGTTGGACGGTGGCTGAGAAGATGTGTTGGTCGTGGTGGGGGCGCTTCTGGTTGTTAAACGTATGAGCTCAGAAGAAGCTATCAAGTATTGAAAAATAAAAGAAAAGAAAAGATAGGGAAAAAAGTAAAAACCAATTATGCAAAACAATATCACACAACCCCATCAGGTTTGTAAAAAAGGAAAACTGAAATAGGTTTTTTTTTTAAATAAAAACTGAAATGGGCGTCAAAGACACCGTATGTGTTGGTTCAAGCCTAGAACGTAACAATACCTATTGCATAGTAAGTTGCCCCATCTTATATGTGCATTTTCAATTATCATTACTCTTACTCGTTTCCATGTTCGAGAACCATCACTTCATCTTGTGAAAGGAAAAATATTAGTAATAATTGTTTTTTTTTTCAAAAAATTATCAAGATTTTCATTGTTATGTATGTATCTATGATAATTTATTTCGACATTCCAAATACTCTAAATTTTGTTAGAATTATGGGATTTTGAACATCTTATATGTGCCTCTCTAAGTACTTTGAATTATCATTTTTTTATCAAAATAGTGGGGGATTACTGAAAAAAATTAATAAAATAAAATGTTTTTTATAGAATAATTTATTGCAAGTTATGATTATATGGTTTTTACTCATATATAAAACATGAAATGAGTTAAAAATGCAATAATTTGTATTATTAACTCGTATTATTTGTAGAGTATATAATTAATGTACTTTACTATTTGGCATCATTAGGAATTATTTCAGTAATTTGATAAGTTAGAAAGCTTTCAAGCTTACTCAATTAGTATATTATAATTATAATTGGTGATGTATATAGGACCATAGTGTTTGGCATAAAAGGGTATATTATAATTAGGCTCTGTTTGGTAACGCTTATTTTTTCAGTTTTTTTTTCTAATTTTGTAAACTGGAGAAAATAAACGTGTTTGACACACAATTTTCATTTTTTTCAGTTTTGAAAACAAGTTTTTAAAACAGGGTTATTTTTTAAAACTCCAAAAAGGAGTTTTCGGTTTTCAGTTTTTGTTTTTATTTTGAGACCTCCATCACCACTCTCCCACCGCCGGCAGCCACCGCCCACCGCCAGCGACCGACAGCCTCCTCCAGCTACCAGCAGCCACCGCCGACGGTCGGCCACCACCACCGTCGGCCACCGCCACGCCCCACCACCGCCACCACAAACCACCACCAAAGAAAAAACTCAAAATAAAAACTTAGTAGCCAAACACCCGAAAGAAAAAACTCAAAATAAAAACTGGGTAATCAAACACTCATTTATTTTTGTAAGAAAAAAAATTAAACTGGTTTTGATTTTCATTTTTTTGAAAACAAAAACTGGAAGTGTTATCAAATGCCACCTAAGTTTCTAAACTTTGTGTGTTTCTACTATGTATGATATACTATTATACTTTACCTTTACATGATGTTTTTCATATATGTCTATCATATGTTTTTTATATTTGGGCAACATGATCGTGGCTGGTCCATCCCATATTCCTATGAACGTGCACATGGAGAAGATATAGCAGTGTCAGTGAATTTTATTTTAGAGACTTTATCTACTGTCAAAACCTACTTGCAAGGAGGCGATAACGTCTTTAGTTCATCGACCTTGTCACTTTTCTCACAGATCAGCTATCTTTATATCCTTTTAATGCTTTAAATTACATAAATTTATGTAAACTTGCATGCTAACTTACTTTAAATATTTACTATAATTTTGTTATGTTTTAATCATTCAATATTGCTATAATTTTATTGTAACAAGTATAAATCAAAGCTTAAGTTCTCCAACATGAAGATTGCTTCAATTTAATAAATGTCCTTGATTATTCGATTTCAGTCTTAGGGTGTGTTTGATAACTCAATTCAGCACTTAAACTTGAAAGTTTTCAATGGTTTAAAATTAAGTGTGTTTGATAACGTATTTTTTTAGCACTTAAAATAATAAGTGATAGGTAAGATAAAGACCAATATTTTAAGTCACTCATGGCTAACTTATCACTTAAAAAGCTCAATGATTTCTCATTAAAACAATTTCCCCTTAACAGACTAATATGCCCTCCCTCTTCCTTATCTGCCTCCTTTTCTTCCCCCTATTCTTCCCGATTGATTGTTACGCAACCTCTTCTTCTTCTTCCTTCCCTGAAGCGATCTCTTCTCATAGTACTCCAACCTTAATTGCAAGTTTGTAATTTCTTTCTTCTCATGGTGCTTGTGAATGTAATTAGGACTTTTTTTCCATTTATTTTTTGCGATATTGATCGATCTCTTGCTTTGTGAATGTCATTAGCTTCATGTATATGATCTTGGCAAAGTCACACACAGCACTAGAATCTGAATACCTAAAAAGGGAAAACCCTAGATTTGGATAGCCAGATGGTGGTCGCCTTCACAAGCTATGAAAAACAAATTTTTTTACTCGCTGAATCAATTGCAATTCACTAATCAATTTTTGATGCACTATATTTGGATACGGCTGTTTTGTGGAAAATTACAATGCACTGAATTTTGGACTATGTGGAGAATTTTTGGAGTATGTGGAGACCATTGGAGAATTTGAGTATTGCAAAATAGCTCTTCGCAAAAGTGCTTGCAGTGATAGGAGCCCCACTTGGTTGCTTCTTTTATCTAGGAAAGACCGGAGAAACCCTAAAATTGAATCACAAGCTCATCTGAGCAGCTAACCCTGCAGTAGTTGAGGTATTTAACATTCCATAATGAAAGCTATAGGATTGTGAGGTGTAGGTTTTTTATTGGGTTCTTTGAGTTGAGTAGTACTCTCATGCGCAGTAGCTCCTGCCTTTCCCACTTTTACAATTGTAATATGTATTTGTATAACATGCTTTCAAGTGCAAGTGTTGAAAAAAAAATGTGAAAGAAGGTAACAGATTTAACCATGTGTTGGCGGACTTTGCACATGGTCAACATGCAAGAACAAAGGAGGAACGATTTAACCATGCACATGCCAGATTGAGAAATGTTATTGAGCATTCATTTGGAGTTTTTAAGGCTCGTTATCCAATATTGAAGAGGATGCCACCATATCCTTTTCAAGTACAAATGAATATTGTTATTGCTTGTGCAACGCTACATAATTTCCTTCCGAAAACAATTATCACAGATTCCCTTTTTGAGCGATTTGATAATAAAGACATTCTTGAAATTACAAATCACCACGATAAAAATGTAGTAGATATGGGAACAGAAGCACGACAACCTGATCAAATTTTTATGGTGAACTTACGGGAGCAGATTGTAACTCAATTGTTTAATTTGAGGTTGTAGTCCATATATGTAATACTGTGACTTTTAACTAGCAGAACATTATTGCTAATTCTTATAGTGTGGCTGATTTGAATTTTTTTGTGTTTTAAGGCTATGCTCATTATTGTAAATTTTGGATTTAAAGCATCCTTCATTGATATCGTAATACGCTCAATTATCTAATTGTTTAACAAGCTTGTTAAAGTTTTAAAAAACAGAGTAAAAGGGTATTATTGTCAAATTAAACAATTTTCAGACTTCAATTATTCTGTTTTATCAAATAGAATATTACTGATTCAACATTTAAATTTCAGACATGACCAAAATTTTTCACTGCTTAATATTCAGCAGCTTACAATTTTCAGTTGTACAAATTCAGCACTTAAATTTTAGTTTTAACAAACACACCCTTAATGTCTTAATTGGCACATTTTCTTAGCCTTTGATTCTTATCGGAGACCAACTTGAATACTTTATGCCTGAAAGGGGACTCTGACATGGAATGTCTACCTATCACCTCACCTTAAATCTTCATGTTATGAGGATCTTCATCCTTTTTAATAAATGCTGAAAAACATGGTCAAAATTATGTATTACTTGTTCAAATAAGGATCAGCACGCGTTGTTTCTAGGATACAGCGGTTCGTCCAACTTTTAAAAATGTGTTATGCCTTCTCTATATATGTCCACACTACCAAAGAAGACAATATTTCGTACAACAATCTTCTTTACCAGAATTAATGTGTGAACATATATGACATTGTATAAACACACGAATAATAGTACTTACATATATGACACTGTTGAGACACTCCCACGTGTTTATGGTTAACTTGAAGATACGATAATTTTGGACAGTGACCTGACAAAATCACTCATGTTACTCTTCATGAAAGGCTGAAAAGAGGTATTTGGGTCATCGAGGAGAAGAAAGTTTATGGTGAGAGGCTGAAATTCAAGCAGGGAAAAAGGAACGCGTGGAGCCTACAATGCATGGTCCAATGAATCCCAGTTTATGCCATGCACTGCAGGTTTAAAATTATGTGTCATTATTGAGTGTCCTAAAGTTTAAAATTTCACTATAGGTTCTTACCATTAGTTCTCTTCTGGACGTCCGTAGGTGTTTGCGCTGCTGGGCAAACTCACTATCGATCATGCACCTGCAACACAACCGATAAACAGTGCAGGATCTTTTTTGCCTCTCGGGCCTGGGGACTTCCCTGAAAGCAAAAAATTTCGACGAACAAATAAAAATTGCAAGTAAAAGACTGCGCGCGCCCATAAATGACAAAGAGAACTTTTGATTGATTGTGAATGCTTACACAACAATGTTCCCAAGTCTGGAAACTGAATTTCCTTTCGATAGGCAACCAAAACCTCTAAACATGAAAGTAAAGAAAAAGACTTGAAAAAGTCTTGATATGTCTGGTTGATGATTAATGATTCTTCTTTGACCCACTATTTATGCTAGAGGCTTTGTGGAAAATAACTACTATTATAAGACAAACTACCCACTTAGAAAATAACCACCCACTAGTAAGTAATTAACCACACTTATCCCTTATCAATAGGACACATTTTCAGAAGTTGATTTTTTACTTCTTGAATCTTCCATTATCACTTCAGAAATAATAAAAAGTAAATGCCACTAAGTGTCATTTAATCAAAGTGAACTTATTAGTGAAAAAAAATATTTTGTGCTGCAAACATTGCCCCCTAGCTCAAGCAATTAAATACTTAAAAATTGCGAAGAGTCGTGTCTTTTAAAAGAGTAGTATTTTCTCAATATAGATAGACTTTCACGATTGATATATAGCCTTTCACGATCGATAACCTTTCATTATCCATAGCTTTTCAAGATCGATAGCCTTGCACGATCGATAGCATTTCATGATTGATAGCATTTCACGATTGATAATCTCTCACTATCAATGGACTTGTATTTTTTACTATCGATTGTGAAGAGTCATTTCAAAGGGAAAGCATTTTCTCATTATCGATAGACTTTCACGATCGATATATAGCCTTTCATGACCGATAGTATTTTACCATCGATAGGCTTGCATGATCGATAGGCTTGCATTCTTCAAAGTAAAAACTTTTTTGCCATCTATTAGCGATCGATTGGCTTTTGCTCTCCATATACCGGTGTCAATGACCATAGTTGGTCAAGCCACTAAACAAACCATGACCATTTTTGGTCAAGCTACTAACCAAATCAACATATAGAATGGCTACTGATAAGCCAATTGAGTGAGTATTTCTTAATTCAACATGCATGAGAAAAAAATATAACAAATAATATTTGACTATATTTGCAGTTTTGGATAACCATTGAATTAATACTCAACTTTGGTGTGCTCCACAAACCCAAATATGATATCTTTCTCCAAAAACTGTAACACCAATTGGTTCCCAAAATACATGTTCTTCATCATTTTTCATGGTGTCAAAAGCTTCAAGCTCACTAAAAGTGGGGAATTTTGAATTGATAGTCACAGTTGGCTCGCTATAAATGGTGCATGAAAAGGGCTCTTTTTTGCTTTCAACCAAAATAGGCTTGCAAACTTGCCCCCCAGCCATATCGATTAAATCTCCTTTTGACATATCAATCCCATATGAGAATGGACATGGTTGTTCAACTTTTTCAGTCATTTTTGGCACGATATCGATTTTACAAAAATTACTTACACCATTTTTTGTGTAAGTTTCATCCAGTTGCATCAGTGTATTCAAATAATTTCTCCTTAACACACATTTTTCATGCAATTCGTCAAGTAACTCACTTGAATTGCATGGAGATATCACTTGAAGTTGGATACTGTGAAATGATTCCTCTTGATAGATAATCGTGTTATTTTTATTAACCATGAATTGGTTGCATCCATCTTCTAAATATTGTCTGGTTTCAGCCATATTTGGCATCATCTTATTTGCCATAGTCAAATAATGACTATTGGTTTGTAACTTTTCAACTTCAGCAAGTGTGGAAAGGAATAATTCCACTTCCTTCCTCATTCACCTTACTTTATGAATTAAAGCCCAACATCCTTTTAATTCATCTTGTACATCTTCTAGAAAAGATGGATGATGTACTCCCATCAAGGTTTTAAAATTGTATTCAAATCGATGTAATTTATTGGAGGTATCTACCAAAATCAATGGTAGAATAGGTTGACCATGGTTTGCATTAATGCAATCCATTAGATCATACCAAAATTCCATTAAATTATCCACCGTCGACTTCATATAAAATGAAAGAGACAATGGTTTAAAATTTCTGGGCAATAATGACGCCGAAGTACGGCATTTCGTCAAATTTACCTAGAAATTGGCCCTTAATTCTTCAAATCAAGCTTGAAATTCTAAGGAATTAATTAGAAACATATTGCTAGCATTTCCACTTTTAGATTGTAAGGTCCAACTGGGCGTGCCAATGTTTGGCTGCTGGGCAAATTCACTGTCGATCGTGCACTTGCGACATAACCGATGAACGGTGCAAGATCTTTTTTTGCCTCTAGGGCCTAGGTATTCCCTGAAAGCGAGAAACTTCGATGAAGAAGTGAAAATTGCAAGTAAAAGACTGCGCACCCATAAATGACAAAGAAAATCTTCGATTGATTGTGAATGTTTACACAATAATGTTCCCAAGTCTGGAAACTGAACTTCCTATCGATAGACAGCCAAAACGTCTAAACATAAAAGTAAAGAAAAAGACTTGAAAAAGTCTTGATATATCAAGTTGATGATTGATGATTCTTCTTTGATCCACTATTTATGCTAGAGGCTTTGTAGAAAATAACTACCACTATAAGACAAACTACCTACTTAGAGATAAACTATCACTTAGAAAATAACCACCCACTAATAAGTAACCGGCTACACTCATCCCTTATCAACATGACACATTTTCAGAAGTTAGTTTCTTTCACATCTTGAATCTTCCATTATCTCTTCAAAAATAATAGAAAGTAAATTCAACTAAGTGGCATTTTATCAAAGTCAACTTATTAGTGAAAAAAGATATTTTGTGGTGCAAACAATAGGTTTGGCAATTAAAAACCTATTTAGATAGGGATGGCTATATATTCAGGGCCTACTTGGAGCCTTTCCCCACCCACACCACATGATACTTGTTTGGGGAGATCCTAAATGGAATTGGAGTAAATGACGATATAATCAATTGAAAATATATCAAATTTTCTTGTCTCCTACTTAACCAAAATAGATTTTTAGAAATTTAACCCAAATATATGTTCTCTCTCTCTCTCTCTCTCACACACACACACACACACACACTCTCACACAAGCCTACAACTGACAGCCACCACCGCCAACCACCTCAATTGACCACCACCTACCGTTGCCTCCACCTCTACCTCCCAACCATTGTCCAGTCGCCAATCACCACCTGCAGCCGCCTCCACCTATAACCACACAAATATAAATACATATTGAAAAAAAAATGTGACAAATTTTAAACAAAAGAACTATAAACTAAACGGGTCTACCAGTATTGAATCATATTATATGGAGTGGGTTATGACTAAACCGGGCAGGGCAAAGCATATTAAATCAATGATGTGGCAATATAGGGATAGGGGGAGTTGGGTGGGTTGATTGGGCTCCCGATATTGTCGTCCCTAACAGTGACAAAACTATCCTCATTTAAGGAGATTTCTCCGAGTAAGAATACCACTTATGTTTTATTGTTCTATAATTCATTGGTTGCACACTCATTGCATGTTTTTCGATGACATTCACATGTAGAGATGGGTCATCGATTATATCTATTGCACGTGGGGAGTGTCATGCCACCTACGCGAGTGAACCTTCCAACTTTGCTAATCATGTAATTATACACACGAGGAGCAACATTTTTTTAATCATGCCGTGAGAAGCATCACGCTCGCACCTACTTATGTTGTATTAAAATTAGAAATGAAACTTTGAAACTTTTAATTTCTACTGCTAAAAATATGTGATATCAACCGTCAAAAGATAGTTTACATTTAGAAAGTTTAGGTGATTACTTGCAATAGGGGAAGAGTATGATAGGGTGGGGAGGTAAGTGCTAGTGTCAATGAAAGAATTCATGACCATGCAATTAACGATCTACAATACCGATGTTAAGTCTGTTTTTGGGGGCCATAATTAATAATGATTTGTAGGCAGCTGCCAGCCAACCGCTTATTGAAACTCAAGGGTCGGAGGATGAACGAAGATGAAGAACTTCTTTCAAACTCCCGCGCAAAGCTGCCTGCACAGCACACCCCCACACAAAAAAAGATCGAGCTGCCCCTCTCAATCTCCACGCCTATATATGCATACAAATTCCTAGGGTTTTAGACCATAAAAAAGAAAACAACACTTGAGCGGCAATGGCTTTCTGGGGTTACCTCTTTCTCCTTCTCCCTATTTCTTGCTTAATGTATTTCCTCACAGACACACACGCTCACATAATCTGTAGTTCCAGTGTTAATGGTGTATGCCTATTAACAGTCCTATGGTTGTTTACCTCTTTACTAGGAACTGAAGTCAAACCTGGAAAGCCATATACTCATTCATTTGATCCGGTGCGTGGAAGGCTACACATTTCACAGGTATTTTTTTTTATGGGTTTCTCGTCCTTGGGCTTATTTTCAAATATGTACTATGTAACCGTTCCAAAAGTAGAGCCCCTTTTACCGTTTAGCAATTACTACTCCCTCCATCTCATTAGCTTTGTTCCCTTCGGATTTTGCAAATCTTTAAAACAGATTATAACAACTTAGCCCCATTCATTCATTCATTCATTTCAGCTATGGTTGCTACACAATTTCGGTTCAATTCTTTGATGTTCTGCTTGATTTTTCTTTCTCCAGAGAATAGCAAATATCAAAGGGGACAAAAATTATGAAATGGAGGCCCTATTTGACATGTCAAATGAGGGAAATGAAGGCGGGGGTTGATATTCAAAATTGGATAAAAAGTTGAGGTGACTTTGTTTTGAATCCGTTTGTTGTGTTGGTGTAGTTTGATAGCACATGCTTTATATGATTGCTTAGGCGACATTGGCGCCTGGCTCTTTGCAGAAGAAGACTTCCCTTCAGTGTAATGTAGGAGACAAGAGTCCTATACTTCTATGTGTTCTATTGCCTGATAAGACTGAGTCGTGCAAGTTGGATTTGGAATTTGCGGAGGCCAATCAAGTTGTGTTTTCTGTTGTTGGTCCTCGGGCTGTTTTCCTAACTGGTTATTATTTGGATAATGGTCGGCGTCTCAATCAAGAGGATGAGTCGTATCCTTCAGATAGTTTGGCATACTGCATACATTCAGGATTCATTTCTTTTCTAACATCGCCTTTGATTATTGTTATGATTTCCTATTTCAATTTGTTTGCCAGTCTTTCTCATTTTAGCATTTAATCAAAGAAATTACCATCACCACTTATTGTTCATGTGTTTTCTGTTAATCTGAAATGCATGTTGCATTCATTCTATTGTAAAGAATGTCTTTCCCATAATTTCCCAGTTTTGTAAAGAAGTGCTGCTTTGTTATGTTTAGTCATTCTAGGAAAGCTGTGGGATGCGTTTCTAGTTTCCTTAACTATGAGGCCTAAGGGAGTCATATGGAGTGGATATTGCAAACACGGAATCGGAGGAATCTAATCACAGTACTGATGAAGATGAATACGAGGATAGTTTTATTAATGATGGTGATCCTGAAACATTGTCACGATCTCCAATTTCAAGTAGTGGAGGTACATGCTTGCAGTTTTCGTGTTTCTGCTCCCTACTTGCTTCAATATGTATAACCATCTTGAAATAAATTTGCCTGGGAACAGCATGTAGTATGAGGGATATTCAAAGCATGTGATAGCCAAATTAAGTCGTGTTTGCTTCACTATGCTACTTGTGGTTTACCTAATAATACTAGCTCTATTACCTTCTGACGAAGCCTTGTGCAATTACCTAATACACTAAAGTCATTTCTTTAGTTGACTGCAGTGATTTTCAAATTGGTGAAAGATGATACAGAAGACACTGACTCTCTTGTCACTGAATCAAAGGGAAAACTCGATGCTTTGGTCATTGATGATGACCCAAAAAGGTGATTTATGTAATCTGATTTTTCTTTGGCAGTTAAATAACCACCAGTTTTTCGCAAAGACCTTGAATGTGTTCATGCTTTTGTGGAACTGAGTTGGTTAAAAAATGCCTTGAGAGAAAAAGATTAGGTGGTTTCCTATGGTCTGGACAGCACGATAGACCCCTCCAGTGCCTTTTTGCTCCTGGTTGCATACCTATGTATGAGGCATTCCTTGCAAGTGTATGGTATATTGTAATCCAAGCACGCCCGACCTTAAGATTCCGTCGAGTATATATTTGTGCTTACTTCAATGACTGATTATTTGTAATGTTTTCTTTACACTTGATACACTACCCACCGCAAGTTAATTTCATACTTCGCCCCAGACACCTGTAAATAACTGAACTCAGTTGAAGGGCTTTTCTCTTAGTTTTTCTATGAGATTCCTTGCTGCGATCTGACGAAAATGGTTCTAATGGAAGCAGGATGAAGCCTCAGAAACAAACTTCTGAGGAGGAAACTCTCGCTGCTGATATTGATAACCACAGCAATGTGGAGGTAATAGCCCAGCAAAGCATTGGCCACGATCTGCAAATCAGTCATGAGCAACATCATGAGCCAACTACTGATAAGTGAGTATGCTGTTGACTCCTTGCCTGCTTGTATTGTTGTGTTCCTACTAAAGTTTGAACTCATTAAATCTTTTGTGCGGCATCTTCACTTATTTTATTTAATATCATCTGCTCAAGCAGCGTGCCTGCCCTGGAAAGCATCATTAAGCCAAATAGAAAAAGAAAACGACGTTCAAAAGCCCAGCAAGCCGAGGAACAGGGTTTTATGCTCATGAGAAGGAAACTTAATGAGAAGCAAACTGAAAAGAGGTGAGATTTGTGTTTCTGGCTAACCTCTTAAATCTGGTGTCTAGTAAATAAACGAGTCTGCAGATAATAAGCATGGAATCAGTATTAGGATACATGAACGGTTCTTTTGCTGATTCACTTTTTTGATACAGTTGTATCTATACTAAGCAGGGAAATTGGCCTTCCATACGATTCTGAGCAACCTGATATGAAAGAGGGTTCTGAAGATGGTCCAAGAGCAAAGAGAAGAAGAAAAGAATGGGCTGCGGAGCTTCAGGAAGGTAATAACCTGAGTGATGTCCTCAAAGAGGATCAAGCCAAGAAAGATGAAGTGAAGGTTGAAAACATGGGCAAGGACCATAAGCCAGGCCCTGATAAGTGAGTATCCTTTACTCCTTTTGAGATATTAAAACGAAGTCCCTGCTCTGAGCACAATTTTTATAGATGCTGTGATTCCATTCTGAAGCAAAATGTCTACTGGATGACATGGGGATTAACAATGCTTAGTTGAAATTAAGAAGACTATTTCCCACTTTATTTTTGCTTTTTCCTACCTTAGTTGGGCTACATTTTATAATCTAATCTTGCCTACCTTGGTTTTTTTTTAAGGTCACACAAGGTTTCTTTGCTTTATTAAGAGTAATTTTTTTGGCTGCTACTATTTGTCCATTAGTTTTTGTTCTTTTGCAAATAAACTTCTAATGCATGCAGGATTATTTTGACTGATTCTGACAAATTAGCAAATGGGCATCCGTCAGAAAAGGAGAAGGCAAGGAAGACTAAAAAGAACAAAAAATTCAAAAGTAAACTCCAGGATAATGAGGAACATGTCTCATCGAAGGAAGGATGTAACAGATCTAAACAGGAGCACGAGGTCAAGAATGTGGATGCCAGATCATCTACCTCGTCAAGTGGATTGATTATTGAAGTGCTAGAATTGGGTAACTGTGATGGAAAATTTGCTAGTCCTGGAAAAAAAGGTGAATTTAATTTTGCGTCGGTCCATTCATTGTCTTGGATGATTATTGGTGAATTTGCTCATTAAGGCCATGTACCTATACTTGATGGTGTAGTTAACTTGTGTGCACTTTTCTTTTTATTCGATTTGGGGTGCAGGTCAAGCTTCGCTACATTTGCAAGTTGAAGGAGAATGGAAGAGTAATCGACTCAAATATTGGGAAAGCTCCCTACAAGTTCCGGCTAGGTACCATCACTGGGAAAACATCGTACTTTACAAAGATAGTTTACGTTATGTAACCTATTTTGATGCTCTATATACGCTTCATGCAGGTGATGAGAAAGTTCCTGAAGGATGGAATGTTGGTGTAGATGGTAATTACCTTAAGGATATGTACTTTCTGTGGTAGTGTTGGGTCCAGTAAAGTTGTTATTTGCACATGCTGTTCTACTCATAACCTCGTCTGCCATGAATAACAGGTCTGCGAGTTGGTGATAAGAGAAGACTGACAGTTCCACCGTCTACGGGGTATATTAATGTTTTTGCTTGACATTTTAGATCCAAATTCTATTTTTCATTTGTCTGCTTATGAATTTTGCTGCATAACACAACTACGATCGCAGTGATGCAGCTATTTGTGTCGAGGAACTGGTGAGGATATAGCAGAGGGTTCATGGCTGGTGTGTGATGTTGAATTGGTCGGTATCCATTGACAGTTTTGGCAGGATTGAGTGTGATCCTCCATTCGTTTTGCTTAAGTCTTTTCTCGGTTACTAGCTGTAAGGAACTTCTGTTTTCTATGGGTTTGGCTTCTCTACTGTGACCCTTTGTAAACTTGGGGCGGACTCAATTATGTATGGTGGTTTTTAAGCCTCTTCAGCTTGACGAAAAATTTTCTCTTTTGGTTCACTTTATAGAGCTGATGTCACAAAGGCCACCTTATCTCCATTTTTGGCTAGTGTTATGAAATCTTACTTTGTTGCTGTTTGCTGGGGACAGTATTCTGAGCTAATAATACGTTGAATTCTGTTTCTGGTTTTCATGAAACTAGTAGGACTTTTCCTGTCTTTAACAGAAGATGTTCTACACATCGAGGCAAATGCGTGGGTTACAGAAAAACGTAACTAAGTTCTGCTTGTTTATGGTGTAATCGTAAACCTTATCACTTGATCTTTGTCTCTGTTCAAGTCAATGAAATTCTCAAATGGTTGTGTTCACAAAATCCCGCAGCACTACCTGACTTGGTATCTTTGTCTTCAAAGTACTTTTAGACCTCAAATTTCTGATACAGTGACCAAAATTTCAAGAGATATTTTTGTAAGATTCTCAGCTCAATCAGACGAGAGTGACCTCCTGTCCATGGTTTGCAAACTAACTCCCGACCTGTTTCCGGGGCTGAAGGCATGTCAAAGAAATGGCATCTGGCAATGCACGTAAAAGCAGTTGCAACTTACGAGTAATGCTATGCTTCGTTGTGGTATAAAGAACAAACTAGCTGCGAGGCACGCGCGATATGTGTGTGGATCAAATCGGTAAATTTTTAAAAGGAAATTGTTCTTGTAGATATGTTATTTTGTTATCGTTTTCTCTAGCAATAATAATTGCAGTCCTTGCATAAACATGCAATCTCAAATCTTATTTTTTCAAATTATCTGCAAAGATGAAACACACATTATCAAAATTCAAAGAAACAACAAATTAAAAAAAATAGAGAAATTACAAATGAGTATTCTATTGTTCAAAATAAAACTTGTCATGTACTCTGAAGCCTTGCAAGAAAGACGAAAGCATTGCACTAAATTGTGGGATTATGAAGACAGTTTCCCCCCTCTCTATACTTTTTCTCTGCTTTTTTTTCTATTTGAATTTATCTTTTAATGCCATATGTAAAACTTTTAGATAGGAAGTTGTGTAACACCGAAAGTGATGTTACACCAAATGGAGTATTCTCTTTATATGTACAGTACAATTATAGATATAGATAGGAGAAGAAAGAGAGGTGTCGGGGGCTTGTAGAATACAAGTCGGAAGCGCTCCCTTTGTACGGGATCCCTAACTTGAGTACCTCGATAGATGGTTTAAATGCAGCTTTGTGTCTGTTTTTATTTCTATAAATATTTGAAAGCGGGAAAAAAAGGCAAGTCGTGAGAGAGATCAGACGTGTTGTCTTTATGAAAACACGTATCGAAAGTGAAGTACTTCGTCCCCTCTCTTTTCGTGGTCCTTAAAAACAATTACTTTTTCTGATGCATAATAATACTTTAATTGGAAAATTGCCGGGTTTTTTCTCTGAATTTTGTTAATGCGTATTGGCATCCACTGGGTACAGTGGAAATTGAAGTATGTTGGACTTTGTTTCTCATTTTATTTCTCTGATGCTAGAGATTTGGAGTGCTTGCTTGTCGCTAGTCCTCGCTCGGAATATACATGCTGCTCTTTTGCTTATGATTAGGTGGTCTCCGTTTGATTGTATTCCCCCGACTGGATTTTTAGCTTACATGACTGCCGTTCGTTCAATTTGGTAGCTACTCTACGGAGGTTCTACAGATTGGCTGGTCTGAAGTTAGACAGCAAAATAAGAGCATCTTTCAGGTTCTGTTTCGTGTTCTCATCGATGATCCATTTGTCTGGCACCTACTTAACCACTATGGGAAACCATTGTAACTTGATTTGGGCCTCTTATGAAAAAAGTCTTTAGGGTCTCGGCTATAATTGTGGGGTGATTGGCTATGTTAACAGAGAATGTCCCTTCTCTCTGCGGCAAGCTAGGCAGTAGGTGATCAGAGTTTTGGATCGTTATGTAACATCCCAGAAATCCGGAACTCCCAGAACGTTAACCTACTTCCAAGCATCTAATTAGACATCAAATCAAAATTTTCAAAATACAAGATTGCAAACTGCTAAAACTTAAACTACTAAAACTTAACTTTCTACAGACTCACGTTCTTATAGAATGAGTTAACAATACCGATCACGCAGGGATCTTATTACACAGTAGTGGTGGACTCACCGGAATCTCACACAGACTCTAAACCCATTCCGAGCATTCAACGGCTGATCCTTACTTGCAGAAAGGAATCAAACAAAGGGTGAACTTTTGAGAGCTCAGTAAGGTCATTCAAGGAACAACCCAAAGAATTACAAAACGACTCAAGAGTTCATCCGAGGACAATTCCTCAAAACATTTTAATAATCATGAACAATTTGATAATTTTAAAACGATCATAATCAGTCATACATATATCCAAAACGACCAAAGGCAATTATAGACAAACACTAAAACAAACATTAACAGTCATCCCCAGTTTCCGAAACAACATTAACAATTATAACTAAATACCAAAACGACTATTTGAAGATCATTTTCAAAGCCATCATTTTAAAATACAATAATAATTTTTTAAAGGATTTCATAACGAACACAAATATTTCAAAGGGCAGTAGGGGAAAGGGTTTCAAATAATCACAAACAGTTGATCACAATATAGGGAAGAGTTTCAACTCAATCCTCTCTATTCAGATATCAAGACATTCATTTGAATATCATTTGCAAGACAGTCATTATAAGTTATAATGTAAACAAATTCAGAGATATTGATCCGGCACAGAGGCAATGCCATTCAGGCAATGCGCAGAGAATGTACACATGCATGATGTACAATAACTAGACCCTCTCATTAAGGTACTAGCCCTGCATAATTATGCAGGTTCAAACACCTGATAACGCCTCCCCACATAACAGATTCCCAGGTTAATACAGAAAACAACATTCATCGAATCAATAAAAAATTCACTGCTTAACATGTAATAAAATGAGCGCCAACATGAAGTCAAATAACTGAAACAATTAAGATTTCAATAACAATTAAGCATACTGATATAATTCATCAGCATGCAAATAGCAAGAATAATTATGAACGTTTATCAAATTTGAGCACAATAATTTAACAGAAGGAGTGCAAACAATTATCAAATTTGCTCAGCATGCAATAATAGGTGAGCATCAATAAGGTTTCCAAATAACCGATATCAAGTTCAATGTTGGGGTTTCCTTGACAATAATATGCTGACATCAATACATATCTTACTGTTTGACAATAGTCAGACAAATCTAAAGGATACTTAAGAACACAAGTTATCGAAATTAGGGTCTGATAGAAATCCTTACTTGGGGTTCAGATAGAAACCCTTACATGGATCCAAAGCCAAGCTAGTCTAACTGAAAAGTCAAATGCTTTAATCTAAACGGAACAATCCAATTATTAGTATACAATATATACTACGATATTGTGAATTCAATACTGACTCATGCATACTCTCAGAACGGTCCTCTTACCGAGTATGTAAAATTATCAATGAATAACTACAACAATATCCTTGAGGTTAGGGTGAAACTACAAGCGTGTCCATTAGTTTGGACAAATTATACTTATGTCAGTTGACCAAACGGAATATAAAAATACATAACAATTTTGATGAAAGGACCTAACTATCCCTGACTTTGAAATACCATCCATCTCTCTCCCTTTTCATCTTCATGCAACTACGGCAGCACCATCGTGATGCCATCATCACGATAGCACCACCTCCACCGTGCCGCTATCATCGACCTCCAAACTAAGTAGCAAATAAAAACCCTAAGTTGACCACAACCATTCACCCAAGGGTTCACCACAAACACTAACAACCATATACCCTTGGCTGCACGACCACCACGAACTACCACCGTTTACTGCTGACAGTACCCACACCTACCACAACCAACAACCACCATCATTTACTGTAATAGTACCAAAACCGACCACCACCAACCCATCACCACCATAATTAACTTCTCCGGCAGTGATACCAACAGAAACCGCCATCGAACACCACAACCACCAGTAACCCCGAAATGGGCAAGCTAACAACAGTGAGATTAAAGGGGGACCATACACATAAAAGTCACATATACACATACACCACTACAATGCCCCCAAACTGCCATGGCAAGATCTGGAAATTTGTTGGCCAAGTATAAGAATTTTTTGTTCTTGGCTTGATCTGGAAATTTGTGGGTCCTGCAGTGCCTCGCGATGGCCCATCCCAGTAGTGGCTCTCGATGAGAGGGGGTGCCCTGAGTGGTTAAGGTTGCAGCGAGGCATGAACAGGGCTACCGTGAGGTTGAGGTGACGGTTACGAAAACGTGAAAGGGCATGCCGTGAGTGGTTGAGGTCGCGGCAGCGTGAACTGGGAGAAGGAGGGGACAGGCAGCAGGGTGGGGAAATGGAAGGGCTGGGCAACTGGGTCGGGGGGAAGGGAGGGGGTAACAGTGTGGTTGGGGAAAAAAGAGGGGCGGCAACAGGCGAGGGAGGGAAGGCAGTGGCGAGGTTGGGGGGCAGGAAGAAGGCTGTGGCTGGTTAGGGGAAGACTTAGGGAAGTTGAGAAGAAGGGTTTTGGAACCCTAAGTTAGAAATTAGGGTTTTGAAACCCTAGTTTTTGAAAATTAGGGTTTTAAATTTTAACCCAAGGCTAGTATTGGCATTTTAAAAATACATTTTGGTGACATCAACATAACTGTATGATTTTTTAACAGATCAATGACAGTAGGACACGACAGATAGATTTTTAAAGTTGTTGGTCACGGCATGTTACATTTTAAAACTTAGTGTCTTTGAAAGTAATTTCATCCTAACCTCACAGACATTACTGTAATTATCACAATAATCAAAATGCCTCTTATGTGCAAAATTACCAAAACACCCCTCACATACTTAAATTACTAATCGTCCTTCCTATAATTTAAATCATCAAAATATCCTTATTGTATGTGAATTTACTCAAAAATACCTTTTATATATAAATTTATCAAAATACCCCATCTATTGTAGCAAATTACCAAAATACCCCTGGAAATTCCTGGCATCGAAAAAATCCTAAAAAACACATCCAAACACTATTTTAAGCATGCTGAAGTCATTTTTGAGTTAAAAAAATATTTTAAAAAAATATTCACCCGAAATTTCCAAACCATTGTCTGGACCGAGCGCTCAGAAGTCGGTTTTGCTAAAAAAACCTATCAACCTCAGAATGCCACAAAATTTTATATAATAAAATATCTCAGTAATATAAGGTTCCACTAAAATTTTCAGATTAAAAGAACCCGGTTTGCTATGTCAAAGAATTCAGGAATTGCTTTTAATCGACACCCTAATTTAGCATCCTTTGTAGTTCCTGAAAATTTCTAAATTTTTTTCCAGCGTTTGTCACGTAAAAATATTAGGAGTTACTATTTCAGACTTTATTAGATTTTGATTCTAACTATTTATGGAAATTCGTATATAAACTGCCTAAATAATACCCTATCTTTAGTAACTGAAACAATTACTATTCACATCCATTTGAATTAAACACACACTCAAACACATTGAAAACATGCACCTGTTTCAACCTCCCTTAACAGCCGAAACCACACACAGACACTATTCTCACACACACTGCTATGCACCTACATCCATTAAAACACCTACATACACCTATACACCTTCCACCACCCATAACACACACAACTGCACACATAATCACACCCGAACACACACACACACACACACACACACACACACTCTCTCTCTCTCTCTCTCTCTCACACACACACACACACTGCACACTCAGTTTCTCGCACCCACACACTTCACATACTAACACACACACTTCCATTCTATCTATGCACCCACCTACATACACAATTAAACCATAATTATCCATGAACTCACCCACCCGAAGCACATACCCACACTGGACACACAGTAATACCCACTTAGAAAATACGCTAAAACACCCACTAAAGGTAAGAAATTACCTAAGTTTTCCTTGGAAGTTTTTCCCAATTTTCTCTAACTCTCTCTACAATTTTCTACCTGAAATTCCTAGCTTTTCTTCTTCCTCTTTCCTTCCCCTTCCCCGAGCTCCGTTTCCAGCTTCTTCTTCTCTGTTTTTCTTTTGCTCCTTCCGTCTCTCTTTCTTCTCTGGTTTCTGCTCCCCCCGAGCCCCCTATTTCCCCTCTGTTTCTTTTCTTCTTCCCCTGCTCTGCTTTTCCTCCGAATTTCTTTTTGTTTCTCTTTTTCTGTTTTCTTTTCCTTTGTTTTTCTTCTTTTCCTTTTATTAAATTTCCTACAGATATACTCATATCCATCATTTTTATATTTAGTTTGATTAGTCACAATTAAAATAAATAGAAGGTGGCATCATAACAAGACGCATCTCTCTAAAAATGACACCTATCACCCCAAATTTTCAAAATTAATAAATGGCCCCAAAGTTTTCTAAATTTACAAAATGACCCCAAAAGTTTTTAAAATTACAAGTTTCGCCAAAATTGTTTTAGGCTCGCATACTCTACGAATGCCGAGCATTGCTCAAAATTAACGTCCCTTTACTTTTCGGGTTACAGATAATTATTTTAAATCGCTCGAAAAGAGCGAGATATTACAATTACACTCAACCGGGAATTTCCGAATATTTTATTAGAGTCACCGAGCTTTATATTCGTGGAGACCCTGGGCTTTCGCTAACTCACATTGTAATCAAACCACTCGACTTGTTTTGGATGGTGTACAAGCTGAGAATAAAGATGATCATTTGGATGCTATATCTATAGAGGTTATTAGTGACACTTCAGACGTCCCTACTTCTCGGGTGAAGTCCTTTGTTGGGGGAAATTCAGTGCCCATTCACTCGTTGATAATTTTATAATCTTTAGATTCGAGCTCCTTTTGGATTTGTTCCTGCTATCTCCGACAAAATTTTCAATCCACTCGGTGTCAAAAGTCCCGAGTTCTCCTCGACAACTGAGTCAAATGCCAGCGTATCTTGTTCTTCAGCTCCCATTGACACATGGACTACTTATAATTAGTTGGCATCACATGTGGCACTTGAAGTTCTTCAGGATAAAATTAGACAAGATTTTGAGGCAGACCAACACGCCGTAGGTAAGGGTTGGGTTGAATTTATTTTTGGGTCAGTGGCACGTGACTTAGGTATATGTTTGTCTGGGCTGTTCTTGGACGAGAACTTTGAGTCTGATAAAGGAAAAGGAGTGAGACTAAGGCTTGTACTCCTTCTCAGGCTTCACCTGATTTGGACTGACTTTTTATACCTAATTTGGATATGGACCGTCATAAACCAACTCATCTTTTTAATTAATCTATGGGTCCAATATTCCCCTTGAGCTTCAGGGCCAAAATATTTCTACTCATGACAGTGAAGCAGGGCCTGCGGGATTTGGTCAACTACCTAAGGAGGATGCCCATCTCTTTGTCCCTCAGCTTCTACCTTTTCCCTTGTGTAGACACCCCATTTTTGTAGGTATTGTTGATTGATTAAATAATGGGCTTCAATATTAATTAAAATGCATTATTGAGTATGGGCTTAGTGATGTAATTTAAATAGTTAATCCAGTCCAGTTTTATTTAATTAATTGAGTTCAGTTTAATTGTCCAATCAAGTCCATTGCATGTTCAATCCAGTTCGTCTGTTAGTCTAGTCCATGTAGGTCAAGTCCGGTCCATGGTCAAGGTTATTCTCACTGATGAAGTTTGTCAAGATGATTTAGGGTAATAATTCATGACTTATCCTTGATATAAAGATTAAATAAATCTATTTATTGGTAAAAAAATTGACTTATCCTGATTGTAGTACTTCCTATTTGAATTTAATGGTTAAAAAATGATTTATCCCAAATCTGGTACTTCTCATTTGTGATTTAAGAGATAATTCCCAAAATTAGGGTCAGATAATGCCCCAAAATTCTGAAAAAAAAATATTCTTCATATATGGGGTAAATCGGCCGATTTTCGACTAACCGGTCGGTGAGTTGACTTTTGTCAATATTAACGAACAACCATTAACAGTCATCCCCAGTTTCCGAAACAACATTAACAATTATAACTAAATACCAAAACGACTATTTGAAGATCATTTTCAAAGCCATCATTTTAAAATACAATAATAATTTTTCAAAGGATTTCATAACGAACACAATTATTTCAAAGGGCAGTAGGGGAAAGGGTTTCAGATAATCACAAACGGTTAATCACAATATGGGGAAGAGTTTCAACTCAATCCTCTCTATTCAGATATCAAGACATTCATTTGAACATCATTTGCAAGACAGTCATTATAAGTTATAATGTAAACAAATTCAGAGATATTGATCCTACGCAGAGACAATGCGCAGAGAATGTACACATGCATGATGTACAATAACTAGACCCTCTCATTAAGGTACTAGCCCTGCATGATTACGCAGGTTCAGACACCTGATAACGCCTCTCCACAGAACAGATTCCCAGGTCAACACAAAAAACAACATTCATTGAATCAATAAGAAATTCGTGCTTAACATGTAATAAAATGAGCGCCAACATGAAGTCAAATAATTGAAATAATTAAGATTTCAATAACAATTAAGCATACTGATATAATTCATCAGCATGCAAATATCAAGAATAATTATGAACGTTTATCGAATTTGAGCACAATAATTTAACAGAAGGAATGCAAATAATTATCAAATTTGCTCAGCATGCAATAACAGGTGAGCATCGATAAGATTTTCAAATAACCGATATCAAGTTCAATGTTGGGGTTTCCTTGACAATAATATGCTGACATCAATACATATCTTACTATTTGACAATAGTCATAGACAAATCAAAAGGATACTTACGAACACAAATTATCAAAATTAGGGTTCGATCGAAATCCTTACTTGGGGTTCAGATAGAAACCCTTACCTGGATCCAAAGCCAAGCTAGTCTAACTGAAAAGTCAAATGCTTTAACCTAAACGGAACAATCCAATTATTAGTATACAATATATACTACGATATTGTGAATTCAATACTGACTTGTGCATACTCCCAGAACGGTCCTCTCACCGAGTAAGTAAAATTATCAAAGAATAACTAAAACAATATCCTTGAGGTTAGGGTGCAACTACAGGCGCATCCATTAGTTTGGACAAATTATACTTATGTCAGTTGACCAAACGGAATATAAGAATACATAACAATTTTGATGAAATGACCTAACTATCCCTGACTTTGAAATACCATCCATCTCTCTCTTTTTTCATCTTCATGCAACTACGACAGCACCATCGTGCTGCCATCATCACGATAGCACCACCTCCACCGTGCCGCTATCATCGACCTCTAAACTAAGTAGCAAATAAAAACCCTAAGTTGACCACAACCATTCACCCAAGGGTTCACCACAAACACTAACAACCATATACCCTTGGCTGCACGACCACCACAAACTACCACCGTTTACTGCTGACAGTACCCACACCTACCACAACCAACAACCACCATCGTTTACTGCGGTAGTACCAAAACCGACCACCACCAACCCATCACCACCATAATTAAGTTCTCCGACAGTGCTACCAACAAAAACAACCATTGAACACCACAACCACCAGTAACCCCAAAATGGGCAAGCTAACAACAGTGAGATTAAAGGGGGACCATACACATAAAAGTCACATATACACATACACCACTACAATACCCCCAAACTGTCGTGGCAAGATCTGGAAATTTGTTGGCCAAGTATAAGACTTTTTTGTTCTTTGCTTGATCTGGAAATTTGTGGGTCGCGTAGTGCTTTGTGATGGCCCATCGCAGTAGTGGCTCTCGATGAGAGGGGGTGCCTTGAGTGGTTAAGGTTGCGGCGTGGCATGAACAGGGCTGCCGTGAGGTTAAGGTGACGGTTACAAAAATGTGAAAGGGAGTGCCGTGCGCGGTTGAGGTCGGGGGCAGCGTGAACTGGGAGACGGAGGGGACAGGCAGCGGGGTGGGGAAAGTGAAGGGCTGGGCAACTGGGTCTGGGGGAAGGGAGGGGGTAGTAGTGGGTTGGGGAAAAAAGAGGGGCGACAACAGGTGAGAAAGGGAATGCAATGGCGAGGTTGGGGGGGGGGGGGGGACAGGGACGAGGCTGCGGCTGGTTAGGGGAAGACTTAGGGAAGTTGAGAAGAAGGGTTTTGGAGCCCTAAGTTAGAAATTAGGGTTCCGAAACCCTAGTTTTTGAAAATTAGGGTTTTAAAATTTAACCCAAGACGAGTATTGACATTTAAAAAAATACATTTTGGTGACATCAACATAACTGTACGATTTTGTAACGGATCAATGACAGTAGGACACAGCTGATAGATTTTTAAAGCTGTTGGTCACGGCATGTTACATTTTAAAACTTAGTGTCTTTGAATGTAATTTCATCCTAACCTCAGAGACATTACTGTAATTATCATAATTATCAAAATGCCTCTTATGTAAAAAATTACCAAAACACACCTCTCATACTTAAATTACTAAAACGTCCTTCTTATAATTTAAATCATCAAAATATCCTTATTGTATGTGAATTTACTCAAAAATACCTTTTATATATAAAATTATCAAAATACCCTCTCTGTTGTAGCAAATTACCAAAATACCCCTGGAAATTCCCAGCATCGGAAAAATCCTGAAAAACACATCAAAACACTATTTTAAGCATGCTAAAGTCATTTTTGGGTTAAAAAAGTATTTTAAAAAAATATTCACCCGAAATTTCCAAACCATTGTCAGGACCGAGCGCTCAAAAGTCGGTTTTGCTAAAAATATCTATCAACCTCAGAATGCCACGAATTTTTATATAATAAAACATCTCAGTAATATAAGGTTCCACTAAAATTTTTAGATTAAAAGAACCTGGTTTGCTATGTCAAAGAATTCAGGAATTGCTTTTAATCGACACCCTAATTTAGCATCCTTTGTGGTTCCTGAAAATTTCTAAATTTTTTTCCAGTGTTTGTCTCGTAGAAATATTAGGAGTTACTATATCAGACTTTATTAGATTTTGATTCTAACTATTTATAGAAATTCGTATATAAACTGCCTAAATAATACCTTATCTTTAGTAACAGAAACAATTACTATTCACATCCATTTGAATTAAACACACACACTCAAACACATTGAAAACATGCACCTGTTTCAACCTCCCTTAACAGTCGAAACCACACACAAACATTATTCTCACACACACTGCTATGCACCTACATCCACTAAAACACCTACATACACCTATACACCTTCCACCACCCATAACACACACAACTGCACACAAAATCACACCCGAACACACACACACACACACACACACACACTTTCTTTCTCTCTCTCTCTCTCTCTCTCTCTCTCTCTCTCTCTTTCTCACACACACACACACACTGCACACTCAGTTTCTCGCACCCACACACTTCACATACTAACACACACACTTCCATCCTATCTATGCACCCACCTACATACACAATTAAACCATAATTATCCATGAACTCACCCAACCGAAGCACATACCCACACTGCACACACAGTAATACCCACTCAGAAAATATGCTAAAACACCCACAAAAGGTAAGAAATTACCTAAGTTTTCCTTGGAAGTTTTTCCCAATTTTCTCTAACTCTCTCTACAATTTTCTACCTAAAATTCCCAGTTTTTCTTCTTCCTCTTTCCTTCCCTTCCCCGAGCTCCGTTTCTAACTTCTTCTTCTATGTTTTTCTTTTGCTCATTTCGTCTGTCTTTCTTCTCTGGTTTCTGCTCCCCCGAGCCCCATATTTTCCCCTCTGTTTCTTTTCTTCTTCCCCTGCTCTGCTTTTCCTCCGAATTTCTTTTTGTTTCTCTTTTCCTATTTTCTTTTGCTTTGTTTTTCTTCTTTTCCTTTTATTAAATTTCCTACAGATATACTCATATCCATTATTTTTATATTTAGTTTGATTAGTCACAATTAAAATAAATAGAGGGTTGCATCATAACAAGACGTATCTCTCTAAAAATGACACCTATCACACAAATTTTCAAAATTACAAAATGGCCCCAAAGTTTTCTAAATTTACAAAATGACCCCAAAAGTTTTTAAAATTACAAGTTTCGCTCAAAATTGTTTTAAGCTTGCATGCTCTACGAATGCCGAGCATTGCTCAAAATTAACGTCCCTTTACTTTTCGGGTTACAGATAATTATTTTTAATCGCTCGAAAAGTGCGAGATATTACAATTACACTCAACCGGGAATTCCCAAATAATTTATTAGAGTCATCGAGCTTTATATTCGTGGAGACTCTGGGCTTTCGCTAACACATATTGTAATCAAACCACTCGACTTGTTCTAGATGGTGTACAAGCTGAGAATAAAGATGATCATTTGGATGCTATATTTATAGAGGTTATTAATGACACTTCAGACGTCCCTACTTCTCTGGTGAAGTCCTTTGTTGGGGGAAATTCAATGCCCATTCACTCGTTGATAATTTTATAATCTTTAGATTCGAGCTCCTTCTGGGTTTGTTCCGGCTGTCTCCGACAAATTTTTCAATCAACTCGGTGTCACAAGTCCCGAGTTCTCCTCGACAACTGAGTCAAATGCCAGCGTATCTTGTTCTTTAGCTCCCATTGACCGCTGGACTACTTATAATTAGTTGGCATCACATGTGGCACTTGAAGTTCTTCAGGATAAAATTAGACAAGATTTTGAGGCAGACCAACACGCCGTAGGTAAGGGTTGGGTTGAATTTATTTTTGGGTCAGTGGCACGTGACTTAGGTATATGTTTGTCTGGGCTGTTCTTGGACGAGAACTTTAAGTCTGATAAAGGAAAAGGGGTGAGACTAAGGCTTGTACTCCTTCTCAGGCTTCACCTAATTTGGACTGACTTTTTATACCTAATTTGGATATGGACCGTCATAAACCAACTCATCTTTTTAATTAATCTATGGGTCCAATATTCCCCTTGAGCTTCGGGGCCAAAATCTTTCTACTCATGACATTGAAGCAGGGCCTGCGGGATTTGGTCAACTACCCAAGGAGGATGCCCATCTCTTTGTCCCTCAGCTTCTACCTTTTCCCTTGTGTAGACACCCCATTTTTGTAGGTATTTTTGATTGATTAAATAATGGGCTTGAATATTAATTAAAATGCATTATTGAGTATGGGCTTAGTGATGTAATTTAAATAGTTAATCCAGTCCAATTTTATTTAATTAATTGAGTTCAGTTTAATTTTCCACTCAAGTCCATTGCATGTTCAGTCCAGTTCGTCTGTTAGTCCAGTCCATGTAGGTCAAGTCCGGTCCATGGTCTAGGTTATTCTCACTGATGAAGTTTGTCAAGATGATTTAGGGTAATAATTCATGATTAATCCTTGATATAAAGATTAAATAAATCTATTTATTGGTTAAAAATGACTTATCCGGAATGTAGTACTTCCTATTTGTAATTTAATGGTTAAAAAATGACTTATCCTAAATCTGGTACTTCTCATTTGTGATTTAAGAGATCATTACCGAAATTAGGGTCAGATAATGTCCCAAAATTCTGAAAAAATAATTATTCATAAATGGGGTAAATTGGTCGATTTTCGACTAACCGGTAGGTGAGTTGATTTTTGTTAATATCGGTAATTTTATCACTTATCCTGACTTATCTCTAGCCATGCAGATTGGCATATTTTATCAGATTCTGCGACCTTGAGCACTATAAAAAGGAGTCTTGGCCTTCATTTTCAAGAGTTGGTCTCTAAGCTTATTCTTTTTAGAGTTTGCACACCATTTCCTAGTAAAGTGACGTCCACTGTCTCTGGAGAATCTTAGCCATTTAGATCACCCTAGAAATGTCGCTTTGTTCTTTGTATCATGGATACCACAGAGAACATTCCTGAGTCTTTAAGATAAACAACATCGCGAGGTAACTATTATCAGTTTTCTTAGTGTAAAAATCATATAGATTGTCTCTTATTTCCCTAAGTCACATTTCATTAAAAGAACAAGAAAATGTTCTTATTTCTTTCTCTAAGTGTAGTTTCGAATTTTAGACTACTTCCCGTGGGACCAGTGTCAAATTACAGTGGTCTTGATTCTGATTAGTCCGATCAGATACGTAGGCCACTTGACCCTTGGTGTCGAGTTCAAGCTAAACATAATATAAATTAGCTTAGGGTGAGTCTTGTTATATTATGCATACTACGTGTTCTATAGGCCAAAAATCAGTAAAAAAAACCAAGTAGAGACCGCAAGGGCGCTGCGGGTGCCTAATATCTTCTCGTTGCATAACTTAGTCCCCGAACTCATCTCTTGGTTTCGACAGAATAGTCGTTCTTTTGGACACATTAGAGTCATTTTTAGGGGTTTTCTTTTCTTTTTTTCAATTAAATAAGATGGCGACTCCTAAAATCCTTCCTTAGGGATTTTACTGAAGCAGTGCGCTATAGTGGAGACTCCATTGAAGACTAAAAACACTAAAAGGACTTGAAAATTTTTTCGTGGTTTTTGGCCTTGTATTTTTTTGTGGTATGTACAATGTGACATAGTGGTGGTACTTGCACTTTTATTTCCATACCTCACACATGCACACGTCTCACCCCGACCCACCATTTAAGAGTAACACACTCGAGGCCTTTGGTCCTTCTAGGCTCAAGGCGATCTCAATCAAGTTCTCAACTCCTCATGTCTCGTACTAATGATTACTCCCGATCTATTGGTTTATTAAATAACCTGCATACGTACTATTGATCATACATTATTAACTTCTTAGTTACGGTGGGAGGTATATGGTACAGTCAAGCTGTTAGAGTAACATTTACACCGGTGTTATAAGGAAAAGAAAAACTCACACCCAGACCATTCAGTGTTCTACTCTTTTTGTAGGGAGAATACTTGTATTGGCCTATGGCATATTGTAGGGAAACCACCAGCATGCTGCAAGCTGAACTGGTAGTTTATCAAAAAAGGGGAGACTTTGACTAACCGGCCGATTAGTTAGTATGTGCATTTGTTTGAAAATTCAAAATTGACTAGTTCATATCCTGATCCAACCCTCTGACCAACTGGTCGGTTATTCTTCCAGCTGAGCCGGCGATTAGTCAGAAACCTTATCATCAGAAAAATTCATAGACATGAACCTTCAGCCTCTAACCAACTGGCCAGTTATCCTTCCAGAAGCCAGATGATTAAACTTTACCCTCCATAAACTTTTCTAGAAAAATTCCCCCTGAGAAAACCATAACCACACTGATCAATCGACCGGTTATCCTCCCTGATAATTGGATGGTTAGTCAACCCTTTTTTTCCCAAAAATTCAAAAAAATCCCTCCAGACAAGGAAATTCCTCTTCACCCCCATTAGGGTATAAGCTAGCCTGTTAATATTACCCATTAGGATATGTGGGATGTAATATTAATTTTTTGATGACCTTCATTATACAATTAAGGCTAAGCGTGGTTGGTATCAAGACTCGTCCAGAAACTCCCATGAACTCCAATGGCTAAAGAATTCTCACATATCTCCGACTTGGGGGTCCATTTCATCAGTGAACTTTAGAAGGATCTTCCGAATGGTTTTACTACCCTAATCGAGCAACAATCCCAAACCGCCAAGAAATTGGATAACCTAAAGATAAGAGAAAGGAACCAGAATAAGACATAAAGAAGGATGATAAGAAGAAAGATCTTGAGTTTGATTGAATGCACTCAAGTTCCCAATTACTAGGATGTGAAAATTCAATGACTTTTTAGACTTTAGTGCCTTAACCATGAATCCCAAGAATAGACTATCCCTTAAGTTCAAAATGCGAAAGATGGATAAGTTTGACGGTACCACGGATCTCAAGATTCATGTAAGGATGTATATGCGAGCGTTGGCCCCATATGGAGCAAATCAAAATCAGTTGATACAGTTGTTTCACTATACCTTCACCAGAGCCGCTTCCTGATGGTTCCTTACTTTGGATGAATCTCGAGTCTGCATTTGAGAAGATGTTATGAAAGAGTTTGTCAAGCAGTACCAGAATAATGCCAACATAGATATTACCTGGAGAGATTTGGAAACCATGAAGCAAGAGCCAAGAGAGTCCGTTTCAGCCTTCATCATGAGGTGAAGGAATAAGGTAGCCCAGATGGTTAAACGTCGAATAGAGGAAAAGAAAGTGGCCATTACCATACGTCGTTCAATGCTCTTATGGGATCCATCATACAAATAAATAATACAATCAATAAGGGAACCATTTCCTGTGAGTCAAAACCAATAGGCGTATACCGAGCCAGTCCAAGGAACCCAAATATGCAGCCTAAGTTAGCAACAACCAACAATGTTAACACCGTACAAGTACCTCAGGCAATGATATAGGAACTAACTATGGAGCCTAGGAGGAAGTTCACACCATTGAAATGCACCACTCCCCAAGGTTTTTGAATAATTGTTGAGGAGGGGAATGGTTTCTAAGTTACCACCAACACCTACTATAGCAGTGATACCCGATTAATATGACATGAACGCTCTTTGTGATTACTATCAGGGAAAAAGGTAACCCCACAGAGAAATGCATTACCCTCTAATATGCCATATAAGAACTCATTGACAAGGGTAAAGTTTTCCCTCCCTTCAGACCAAATGTCCAAAAAGAACACTTGCCTCCTCATAGGGTTAACTGCATTGATGACAACCAGACAACTATGGATCCGACCGTTCTTATTGTTCCAGCCAGCCAGTCAGTTTTAAAGTTAGCATCTGCTTACGATTCTCTGCCACAGTTTTACGATGTGATTACTTGGGAAGAGTTAATGAAGGAGAGACCTTCTCGATTGAAGTAGAATATGATGAAGAAACTGGGTTTATGTTCTGACCCAGTGCAAATGTATCCCACCTAACCTGATCGGTCAAGTATACCAAACCTCGCCCCAACCACCTACATCTGACCCACTATTCTCTCAAGACCCTCTGAATAATGAGGTCCTTCAATAGTTAAAGAAGATGCAAGCCAATATTTCCATTGCCATATAGGGATTATTGTCAGCCTTATACTCCCACCGCCAAGCTCTTATCAAACTTTTTAGTAGAGCCCAGATGCCAATCTAGACCCAGCTCAAAGACCTGTCCTAAGTGGTAAGGGCTATACATTATAGAAATGATCTCACATTTTTGAGTCCGACCTACCCAAATCAGGACCAAGCCATAATGATCTGTTTCCTATCAATATGAAAGCACTTGATAAGAAAGTTCCATTGATCCTCATAGATAATGGTTCTACTTTAAATGTATGTCCCCTACGCACCGTTCAAGCTCTTGGCACTGACCCGTCAGAATTCACCCCTTCCAACCAAGTCACTTAAGCCTATAATAACACCTGAAGGGAGGTGATTGGTAAGGTGAAGCTTTCCCATGACTATGGATTCTGCTAGCTTTGATGTTTAGTTTCAGGTATTGGATTTACAGCCTCCTTTAATATTTTGTTGGCAAGACCTTGGATACGCTTGAGGGGTGGAATTCCCTCTACATTACACCAAAAGTTCAAGTTTGTATTGAATGATTCTATTCTGACCATAATGGGAGATTCGCAGTTGTTGCAGATCAAACAAGTCGAGAAGGACAATGTTTAAGTGCCACATGATTCTTTGGATATCCTGCTCAATGGATTTAGGATGGATCACCCGGTTCAATGTCTCAAGTATGAAGAAGTTTGTCACGGTAAAAACTTCCTTACCTTTGCCCCTATAGTAGTACAATAGTGCTTCCCATGATGAGAAAATTCTTATACTTTCCTGAAAAAGGCTTAGGCCAAAACTGTCAAAGGATTCCCAGCTTCCTGGATATAAAGAACAAGAAAGACCAGTTCAAGCTGTTAACTGTCTAAGATTAGACATATCCTGAAGGCTAGATCTGAGCAACGATGGCCAAACATAAAGTTTGAGCAAACACAATATGGGCAGCTCCGAAGCCTGAGAGACATGGATCTACAAAGTTAAGACGCATACTAATTTTTGCACTTCTATGATCACAAACATGAGTAAAAATGAGAGTCTTAGAGGCTACTGAGGGTAGGAGTGAGGCACTGGACTGCAGCATTGATGATGGTAATAACGTTAGGCACATCTATCCCAGAGGGAGCCTAGAGCCAGACGACATTGGTCTTCTCTTTTTCCTGGGGGTGATGCTTCTCTTGGATGGCTGGCTTGAGACTTTAGCTACTAGTCCGTTGTTGAGGCATGATGGGCTAGGTGTGTTGAGACAAACTGCCCTGTGATGTTCACCTCCCTAGCAAAGTCCCCAAAATAACGCCAAGGAAATGGGTCCGCAATATACATGGAGGTGCCGCAAAGAATGCAGTATGAGTTAAAAGTCAACTGTGATTGTGTAGAAAGCAAGGACGAAGGAAAGGTAGAAAGCAAGGCTTCCCAAATAGAGCCTAAGGAGTGGCAGTGCTGCAACGGCCAAAGTGCATCGTGACTACGCAATGATAGTCACTAGTCCAATGCTTAAGTCAAGAATCATGGTCCAAAGTCATGATCTATAGTCGAGGTCCAAGGTCAAGGTCTAAAGTCTGAAGTCTAGAGTCTCTTTCTCTCTAAATTCTCTAGCTATGAAATTCTATAGTGAGAAAGTGAGATTTGCAAATAATTTATAATCCATCATATAAGTTCTCAAAGGCCACTATTTATAGCAATTAGAAATATGATGTCATCAAGTGACACATGACGGTAATTGAGAATGACTCCTCACTAAGGGGCCATAAATGTCGATCCTCCATGAATTATCGGATCACGTGATCACCTTGATTGCCCCGCAACTTTGTTTTATCTGTATAAGAAGACTAGCTCACACAACTCTGGTATGGCTAAAGAATCCCTTGATCTAGCCACCAGTCTAAAGCCCTTACTCAGTCCTACGGGATGGTCGAGAGGCATAGAAAACCTATAAAGGGTGGGGAAGACCCGATGCCAACTTCTAGGCAAACTAGGCGCGATGCCCTTCGGAGACCTGCTCATTTCTCGGTGTGACTTGGGAGTTATGCTCCAAATGGGTGCCGATGAAGAGCCATAGTGCTAGAGCATGTGACTAGCCACACAGACCCCTTATCAGGGATAGTGTTTTAGAGGAGTCGCCTATCCCACTGGAGAGTCCTTGTGCTGGAGCACCCAGTACACCCCAAGGTAAAAGTCCTAGAGGTTCACCTACCAAACGAGCTGAGGTAATGACCCCTAAAGGATCCCCTACCTAACACGCCAAAGGTTTCGCCAACCCGACAGGCCAAGGTAGTATCCAAAAAGAGTCACCTACCTGGCAGGAAGGGATACTTAATGCCAGAGCACTCGGAGCTCCTTCGCAGAGATAGTGTTCTGAGGGAGTTGCCTATCTCGTGATGGTTCCTTGTGCTAGAGCACTCAAAGCGTTCCAAGGTAGTATCCTAGGAGAGTCGCTTACCCGACCGGCCGAAGTAGTGTCTAGGAGGATCTGCCTGCTGGACATGAGGGAAGTCCTCATTTGGAGCCCTCAGAACTCCCTTGCAGAGATAGTGTTCCAAAGGAATGTCCTATCCCGCGATGAGTGCTTATGGTGGAGCACTACAAGCGCACTCAAAGTTTCTTGGCGAAGATAGTGTCCTGGAGGAGTCGCTTACTCAAAAAGTCGAGGTAGTATCCCGAAGGAGTCGCTTACCTTGCGGTAAATAAGTCCTTATGCTAGAGCACTCAGAGCTCGCAGATGTAGTGTTCTAGATGAGTCGCCTACCCAGAGCGATGCTGCACACTCCAGAGAGTGGGTCAAAGTATGTTCCTCGACCAATGCAAGGTGTGCATGGTGTGGTAAAGAGATGGACCAATTCTGAGGGAGTTGCAGTGTGACAGAGTACCGGGGTGCAAACGAATAAGTGGCACAATGCATGGGTGCGACAAAGTGTGGTGGGGTGCCGGGTCATACACAATAAAGATGGAGCGGGGGCCACGATCACTGAGTGCTCTGCACTGGCATGTAGCGTGTAGAAGGCACTTGGACAAGGTCAGGCTCCACAGCGTGTGGATGCAGCAAAAGGTACAATGCGTGGGCACGTAGCGTGAAAGCGCTCGAGTGCGACGACCAGCGCTCTGGGGGGATTTAGCGTCGCAGTGAGGCGATGGAGGTCATGGAATGAGAAGCTCCATGAAGAGAGGCTAAAGGGTGAGACAAA